>CM046455.1:5562322-5849822 GCA_025506515.1 Flaveria trinervia | reverse complement strand
TCTGTCTATCTTTGGCTGCCTTTATGAAGGCTTTAGTCTTCTCAAGCTTCTCCGTCGTAGCCTCGATTACCTCGACGCTCCCCAATTCCTCCTCACCAATATCACCTCAACAAACGGGTGTTCTGCATCTCCTACCATATAGCATCTCATATGGTGGCATACCAATGTTGGCAAGATAGCTATTGTTGTATGAGAATTCAGCTAACGGTAAGTGGTCATCCTAACTTCCCCCAAAATCAATCACACATGCCCGAAGCATGTCTTCCAGTGTCTGAATGGTCCTTTCTGACTGACCATCAGTCTGGGGATGATAAGCCGTGCTAATATGTAACCTCGTCCCCATAACATCGTGGAATTTCTTCCAGAATTTGGATGTAAACCGGGTGTCACGATCAGATACAATAGACACTGGCACACCATGACGAGTTATAATTTTCTTGATGAATAGATCCGCCAACCTCTCAGATGAATATGTCTCACGGATCGGTAGGAAGTGAGCACTCTTTGTCAAACGGTCGACAATCACCCATATGGCATCGTACCCTTTCGGAGTACGTGGCAGCTTCGTAATGAAATCCATGGTGATATGCTCCCACTTCCATTCCGGTATATCCAAAGGTTGAATCTTCCCATACGGCTTCTGATGTTCGGCCTTCACCTGTAAGCAAGTAAGGCACTTACTCACATACCCCACCACATTGCGCTTCATACTCGGCCACCAATAATCTTTCTTCATATGTTGATACATTTTCGTGGCACCAGGATGAATGGAGTATCAAGTCTTGTGAGCTTCATCCATAATCTTCACACGTAGATCCCCAAAACGAGGAATCCACACCCGTCCAAATCGAGTTTTAACACAAAGTGTGTTTTCACCCAATTCCCCAACCAGACCTCTTATCCTTTCAGAGTTAAGAGGATCTTCTTTCAGTGCCTCATCTTGAAACTCTTTGACTTGCTTCATCACATCGAGGTCATGATCAGTTGATATGTTTTCACCCGAATTGGCTCGGTCTCTCCTTTCGGCTAAGGGCATCAGCCACCACGTTTGCCTTGCCCGAATGGTAATGGATCTCACAATCATAATCTTTTATGAGCTCCAACCATCTTTCTGCCTCATGTTCAGGTCCTTCTGTTCAAAGAAATACTTCGAGCTTTTGTGGTCAGTGAAAATGGTGCACTTCGTCCCATACAGATAGTGCCTCCAATCTTTAGTGCAAAGACCACAATTGCTAGCTCCAAGTCGTGAGTGGGATAATTGACCTCATCAACTTTCAACTGTCGGGATGCATAGGCTATAACCTTCCCTCTCTGCATTAACACGCACCCCAACCCCGAGTAGGAAGCATCTGAATAGACCACCAAATCCGTGCTTCCTTCGAGTAATGATAGGACAGGAGCTTGAGTCAACCTTGCCTTTAACTCCTCAAATGCTTTCTCTTGAGCTTGACCCCATATAAACTACACATCTTTCCGGGTCAACTTGGTTAGTGCAGAAGCGATCTTAGAAAAGTCTTGAATGAATCTTCTATAGTAGCCCGCCAAGCCCAAGAAACTACGAATCTCAGATGGCGTCTTCGGTGACTTCCATTGCATAACCGCCTCCACATTTGCTGGGTCCACCATGATTCCATTAGAATTCACCACATGACCAAAGAATTGAACTTCGCGCAACCACAACGCGCACTTGGAGAATTTGGCATACAACTTCTCCCTTCTTAATGTCTCCAGCACCTCCCGAATGTGACCGTCATGCTCTTCTTCGCTCTCCGAGTAGATCAGGATATCATCAATGAACACAATCACTGATCTATCCAACATCGGCCGGCACACTCGATTCATCAAATCCATAAAGGCAGCTGGCACGTTAGTTAGACCAAAAGACATAACGAGGAACGCGTAGTGTCCATAACGCGTACGAAAAGCTGTCTTAGGAATGTCTTGTTCCTTCACCTTCAATTGATGGTAGCTAGATTGTAGATCTATTCTCGAGAACCAACTGGCACCTTGGAGCTGGTCAAGCAAGTCATGAATCCTTGGTAACGGGTACCGATTCTTCACCGTCAACTTGTTCAACTCTCGATAGTCAATGCACATTCACGTACTTCCGTCCTTTTTCTTTACAAACAATACCAGGGCACCCCACGGAGAGATACTCGGTTGAATGAATCCCTTATCCATTAACTCTTGCAATTGGCTCATGAGTTCCTTCATCTCAGTCGGAGCTAATCGATATGGTGCTTTGGCAACGGGTTGAGCACCAGGTATCAAATCAATTTGGAACTCAATCTCGCGATCCGGTGGCACGCTGGGTAAGTCTTCCGGGAATATGTCCAGAAAGTCACACACCACTGGTACCTCAGGTAATTGCGGTACTGACGAATCCACATCTTTTACGCAGGCCAAGTAGGCACTACATCCACATTTCATGCACTTCCCTTAAAATCACCTTCGGGATTGTAGTAACGCGATCTCCATAAATTGTAATTAAACTCCCATCGGGCTCAACTAATTGAATCATCTTCTTACGACATACGATGTTTGCTTCATAGGTTGCTAACCAGTCCATCCCTAGTAGTACATCAAATCCACCTAGGGGCATCACGTGTAACCTAGCAGCAAACTTATGACCTTCTAGTTCTATAGCACAGTCCTCTATCACATTAGTAATTCTAGTGGACTTGCTAATAGCGGTTTCTACATCGAATGGTTCACTGACATTTCTACTACTAATAGGCAACTTAGCACAGAAAGTAGTGGAAATAAAACTCATACTAGCACCGGAATCAAACAATACAAAGTCACAAGTTTGGTTTACTAGAAATATACCTGACACGACATCGAGATCAGCTCTGGCTTCCTCCCGGGTCATGGTGTAAGCTCTAGCACTTGCCCTCTGCCCTCCTTCCTCCGGTTTCTTCTTCGCTCCAGAGTTCTCCGCCCTCGGCTTCTTACAGTCTTTGGTCGCGTGGCCCTCCCCGCCACAGTTATAGCACTTCAGCGCCTTACAGTCTCTAGTGATATGGTCAGGCTTGCCACACCTGAATCATACATTCATCCCCATCCTGCACTCACCGGCATGCTCCCTTCCAAATCTGCCACACTTTTTCAGCTCTAATCTTGAAGACATCCTACGGTCGTCCACCTTCCTCTTCTTGTTGTTTGGAGTGAAACCAACACGTCCAAACCTCTTCCCATTCTAGTTCTTACCATCCCCACTCATCTTCTTCACCTCCACCATAGTTTCCTCTCGCTCGTCATACAATCTACCCGCCAGATCCACCACCGATCAAAAGGTACCTGGCTGAGCAGCAATCAGGTGTCTGCGAATGTCAGCCGATAGTCCCTAGATGTACCTCTTGATCTTCCTTGACACCGGCGTCACCTGATCCGGCACCAACCTCGCCATCTCGTTGAATTTAGTGGTGTACTGCCGGTGGGTCATGGTTCCCGCTTCAAGTTGCAAGAACTCCCTCTTGATTTTATCGAGTTCCCTGTGAGGAAAGAATTCCTTGACCACCAACTTTTTCCGTTCACTCCACCTCATCCTTCCGATTGCCCTGGTACCCTTAGCTTGGACAATATTGTCCCACCAACACAGCGCTGAATCAACGAAAGTGTGAGTCGCGAACTTCACCTTTTGGTCATCGCGACACTCAGTGATCTCCAAGATTGCCTCCATCTCTCTCACCTAGCGGTGAGCGGTAGCAGCATTGCCATTGAAAGTCAGGGGCTTACACCTTTGGAACACCCCATAACTGCACCCTCCGGTCGCTACCCCCACTAAATCATCCTCCTCCTCATCGGACAACACAGTCTCAGGCTCTGGTTGTTCCTCCTCCTTTCTGCTTCCCTTGCCTGTTGATCCCTTTGTATACTCCTTCTCCTTCCTTTCCTCACTTCTCACAGCCCTGATGACTTCAGTCACGACAGATGGTAAGACTGTCTGCATGACCTAGTGTACTTCATCAGCAATCGCCTCCCTAGCTGAGGCATTCAAGCTAGCATTCTCATTCTCTTTGCTCCGGCCATGAACCTCAGGGTTCTAATGGGTCGACTCAGGAGCCTTAGCACTACTCCTAGTCACACGTGGACGGCCTCTGCCTCTAGGTGTCTTGGAAGATTTCTGTCCAGCCATCCTCTAACACGCTATAAGATTCAAACACTTACGCGGTCATTCAAGGTTATAACTCATTTTATGTCAAGTATAGTAAGTCCCTAATTACAGTGGCCAGTTGTGATTAGCCATTTACTTTACTCTTCATACCCCAAGCATTTCCTATCCTGACTTAATCAACATCTAGATCTACTAAGGCACATAAATCACATAGCATGCGCACATAATATCGGTTAACATTAAGAAATGACATACCTGATGGCACGTAGCTACTCGGGCTGACATCCCTCCAATTGTCCCATTTTTAGTTTAGGTTTTAAAAATTTATTTAACCTATTTCTCTTAAACTTTGCCTATGATACCAACTTGTAAGGCCCCGTTCCCGGAGACCTCATAGTTGGTCATTCACAGTATTTTAATATATTAAACATTATAAATTTACAAGCTGAAGCAGCGAAATTATTTTAACAAAAACCATTCATTTCATTAAAATACTGTTGTTGAGCAATACACTATTGTTCAATCAAATACAAAAGAATTGTTTAATTGCATTACAAAACAACAACAATCATAAGCATGAATGGATGTCAGTCTGTCCCTGCCGAGTAGTTTCACCCTTGTGTCATACTCAGCAATATTTACCTGCCAACTGAAAATGCATAAAAGTCAGCGTTGTTGAGTGAGTTCTAGTTTTAAAAGTCATAAAATACTTTTTGTAAGGTATACGAATGAAAATACTCTTTTTATGAAAACTTCATTTCTTTATATGTGAGCACGCATTAACTATACAATAAGATAATGCTTCTTCTCTTTATTGTATGCCTTGTTTACTCTATACTCTTTGATCTTTATCTTTCACTGTATATGTGGACCAATGAGCAATATCTTAAACTATGTGCGCCGGGGAAATGGTGCTGGGCCCTCTGTTCCCACAAGGGGCTCTAGCCCAGACACCTAGGGTACGCTGCAAAGGTCCGCCAATCTCAATTGACTAGCCCTGTGTGCAAAATAGGGTAGCTAACCCGCATCACAGTTGAGCTAACGACAACATGGTTGTGCACCTCCTATGTGCTTGCAAGTCTTGTTAACATTTTAAATTAAGTTCCAGTTCTCTTCTTCATTGCTCTTTCACTTTAGTATTAGTAATACTTTACGTTACGATAATAAACACACCACGTAAAGTCACATATTTATAATAATAATAATAATAAGGAACAATCATAAAGCAATCATAATAATAAATGAAGCCCAACATTAATAAGCCCCGGTCAAACCTCGGTCAAAACCCTAAAAGCACAAACTCCTAAAAATTCTGTAATAAATTCTAAGTGTTTAGGCATTTTGACACTATTTGGGCGCATGAGCCCTGTTTGGGCGTTTCATCACTATGCAGGCACATCAGCCAATACTTAACCATTTCAACACTTAAGCGCATGAGCTATTCAGACGCATGGATACTATTCGGGCGTATGGTCCATTCGGACACATGGACACTTAGGCGCATGGGGTTATTCAGACGCATGGGCACTATTGGGGCGCATGGCCCTACACTTAGTCGTCCGATTACAAATTCTAGGCGCATGAACCACTGTTCAGGCGCATGAGTTACACTTACACATTTCTAAGGCAATTCCAGGCGCATGGGCCTTATTTAGGCGCATGAACCTTCTGTTCAACATGTTTCTAGGATATTTCGAATCCAAACATCAAGCCTATTTATTCTAAGCTTCCCAAGGCTATTCTGAGCATGAACAACTTAATAACACCTAAGGAACCTCATCAAACATGCATAATACATACGAGTATACATACATAAATATGGTAAAATCATTTTAATAGAGTTTCAGCCCCAAGAAGAGTTTAAAACAAGTAAAATTAGGGTCTAGAAACTCACCTTGTGCAACTTTGGGTGTATCTTCCTTCTAACCCGTATGCAAATGAGTTCAAACACCTAGACACCCAGCAAACACACACACGAACACACACACACACACAAACACATAAGCATATAACCGAGACAAAACCCATCACAAACACATAAAAACTTTGAACTCTTACCTTAAATTCAGCGTCTTCTTCTTCTTCATACCGAAGGTTTCTGCTCTCTCTCTCTCTCAAGAACCGATTGAAAAGGTGAAAAGTAATATGGTGTGGGCGGCCATGTTGCTTTTGTACCAACCTTTTATTCTTTTTGTCCTTTTGACACCTTTAACCCCTCAACTTGGGTTAAATTGCATTTCCAACTTTTATTCTTCATTTCTTATTCTTCTTTTAAAGAATAATCGGGTGTTACATGACTAGCAGCCTGAACTCTAAATTCTTCCAAGTTTATGATACACTCAAATACGACCTATTTCATGATCCTTTATTTGAGTTTGACTACACTTAACATCAGAGAGTAGAGAAGATACTTATTGTATGTATGTATATATGCATTTAACTTATTAGTTGGTGGTTTTAATAACCATATAATAATCTTGATACTCTTTGATGCAGTTGATCGACTATAATGTACGTGGGTTGGCGGCAACGGTGGTGGGTTTAGGGTGCTGCAGCGGCGGCGGTGGTGGGTTGAGGGTGTAGGCTGCAACAGTGGTGGTGGATTATGGGTAGAGGCGGTTATGGAGGTGGGTTGAGGTGCAGGTGGCAAAGTTTTTAGTGTCAAGGACCGTGAGCGTGCACTCTTTACATAGTTTAGGTGCGTATCTGTAATTTATTTAAAGTAGGGACTAAAGTTGCAATACGTGCATAGCCCGGGGACTATCCACGTAATTAAAACTAATTATAAAATTAATAACAATAATAATTAATATTAATAGGGGTAAAATGATTATTTTATGAAATCTAACAAACATCCACTCTAGGGACCAACCATGTTACGGGTTGTTAAAAGTTGGGATTAATGATGCAATTTTTTAAAAGTTGGTTGTACCATAAAGACCAATCATGTAATTAACTCAAATATTTTCTTGTGGAGACTTAACATCAAAGGGTTGTAGCATAGTTGGTTGATTGAGTAATCATGGTTGGATAAAAAACAAATTAATATGAGGGACTTAAATACCTATAACTAGTACATGTAAGTAAAAGTTTTCTACATAAGGATTGGTGGAAAGTTTCAAGTTTGAATACCTTAAAAATAAAACACAAAACACGAATACCGAAAAGAATATATTTTTGGGTTTTTTACAATGTAAAGTAAATTGAATGCAAATAATTTGGAAAACAATAAACTTGATTATGGTTTTAAAACGATAATAAAAATGACAATCATTTTCGAGTCTCAAGTTCAAAGATCCACATAAGATTAAATGAGAATTTGTTGGAAGTCACATAGACATGAATTTGTATGATCGTTTAATTAAACTGATACTTGTGAAACAAACTTTTAAGATTCACATATTCACACAATTACCAATCCTTATATATCAAGTATTCACACACACATCAAAGTGCTCATGATTCAATAAAATTGAATGCAAATGATAGAATATAAATCCTTAAACATAATGAATTGTTTACAATTAATCAAAACATACAATTGAATTCTTGTGTCAAAAAGGAACAAACCAAAAACCCAATTCAAACTAAGCCTATTGCTTCACTTACAAGAAATATCTTATTCACGAATGATTTAACCTCATTGGCATGATTCAATCTTCAAAGGTTCAATTGATGTTGTTGAGACTTGATCTCGGGTGAATTCATGGTGAAAAGAACACTCAAAAATCTTAGAATCGTTCAAAATTCACAAGTGTGAAGGTTGGATTAAAACTATAGAGTTATTTTAAATAATGCTTGAAATTTCTCAAAATCCAGAGCTGATGGAGGGTAGGGACACAATGCACTAGTTTGTGCACCGGTAGGAGAGCACTATGCATTGAAAATGGAGAACTATGCACTAGAACCTCGTTTTTTGCATGTTTACTCACAATTTCTTTAGTTTCACTTTCACAAACTTCCATGCTTCCATTAAACTTCTATCCACATGTTTAGATGTCCGAATTAAGATTTTAATCTCTAAGCACTAGAAACACAAACACGTCTCAACATAACCTCATTCCATATATATAAACATATAAAAATACGAAGTTAACTATATTTGATACCAAACAAATAACACTTGATCCATCGGGCTTGGAACACCCCACCCCCCATTTTTGGGCATTTTTTTCTTTTTATTTTTTACATTTCTTTTACCCAAATATTTGTTTTTTTATAAAACTTATTTTTGTTATTATTTTCCCGTAGTATTTTTCCTTTTACTTGTTTTGTGTTAGTATGCAATGACATTATATTTTTCTATTATTTTTACGTTGCATATCTTAACGTTTATTAGGCATTGTATCTTGTTGTAAACTAAGGTCAATTGTTGATCGATCAAACCTCACACATATTGTTACATGCAGTTTCAAGCATTTTGACTAGTACATGATGAGATAATGGACAACTGATGTAGTCGGAAACAAAAATATAGATAATTAAACTTGTTGATTCATGAGAATACAATGAACAATTCGTCTAACTATCGTTGATTCACAAAGAATAACGATAATCAGGGTTTACACTAAGACACATTGTGATAGAGAGAAAAACAGATTTTTTTATAAACTTAAATAATATTTCATCCATCCCTTACAAGCATATAAAGAAACAAAACCCAAGTCGAAGGGGCCACAAAACATAAACGGGCCAAAAACTGGGCCAATTGTAAAGTCCAACAAAATGTAAAAAATAAGATGAAAATTGAAATAACTCATAAAATAAGCTGTTTTTAGGATAAAACGATGACCCAAACCACCTATGGCTATTTGAAAAACGTGCTCCTTGGTCCAACGGTCGTTTTGACTAGTCCGAGGCCCAAAACGGAGACTTTTAGCCCAAGTTATGGCCATTTCAGTGAAACCCCTTTTAATAAGCGATCTTGGACCTCTAAAAAGGCAAAAGCCTGCTTATCCACACTTGGGCCCACATCAATAACTCTCACACATGCACAGGACATCAATGCTGGTTTAAACTCCCTGAGGTCTTTCTTTATTTCTAGCACATAATATTAGTAATAATAATAGTTGGTGCTCATCGAGTGTTGGTTTGTTTACTTAAAGGTTGGCATGGCTACTGTAAACGATAGTTTCCTTCTTCTAACCATGTCCATAGAATCCTAAAGAAATATTTTCAAGGAAACCCCTATTATGTGATTCTGGCAGACCTATTTAACGAGGTGTGCTATACCAAATAATTTCATATTATTGTTTTAAAGACACTCGTAATGTTATTATCAGTTTTGTGACTTTGAGATAATAGTTTCAAGCCCGTGTTGAGAATTAATAACAATCTTGGGTTCATTTGACATGATTGAGCACGTGGAGTTTCTAACTAGTAGGATTGTTCTATTCATACACTAGTTAGTTCTAACACATTAATGTTGATGCAACAACCATCAGATCGTTCACTACAAAACTGGTTATTACTCTTTCACTACTAGAAAATATACCTTTAATGACACGTGATTTATGACACACGATGTTTTAATGACGTGCAAAACTGTGTCATAAAAATACTGTTATTGTTGTTAAAAACTAAATAAATGATGACAAGCATTTATGCGTGTCATTGTTTTATTATCATAAACAAAAAAACACGGACAATGCTTTATGTGTCATCTTGGGGTGTCATCTTATAATTGAAGCTTTATTTATACCTGCACATTAAGCTTGCCTAAATTTCATCCACACTTCCCCCAAAATGACCCTGGCCAAATCCTTGCCCTAGATCCCTTCGCAGCCCCAAATCCTTCGCCCCGTTCGACCACCACCGTCCGCGCGACCACCGCTCTGCATGCGACCACCGTCGTTTGCATGACCATCGCCCTACGTGCGACCAACACCCTACGTGCGACCAACACCCTACGCGTGACCTTGTCTCTCGGCCACTGTTCACGTGACCTTGTCGCTTCGAACACCATTCGACCACCACCATCCGACCTGCACCATCCCCGTCGTGCACCCTGCTACTACCGTTGTGCTACCACTACACTTTTTTTAATGGTAAGTTCTCTATTCTGATCTTTTTTAAATAATACTCTTGTTTGCTTACAACCAAACTCATTTGGATGTCATTTTTACTAAATCTAATACAGACTACACTGTTCATTGTCTTTGGAATCGAGTCCTTTGCAACAGTTGAATCTTGATTCGTGGTAAGCTGTTAATTCTATGTTTGTTGTATCTAAACTTCATTATTATAAATTACGTTTGTTGTATAAACTATGTTTGTTGTATCTAATATCAATGTCATATATTTGGATGAATTGTTACATAAATCAACTTCTAGATTGATCTTAATAGATGTATTTAAGGTATAAGAGATAATTCTGTCTAGTAGTATGTAACTCTTAAAAACAAATATGTTTGTGGTGGGTGATTAGAGGGTTTAAGAGGTGTATTTGGATTTTGGGAATGTTGTTTTGATTTTGTTTTTTTTGTATTTAGTTACATGTGGAATGTAGTAGTGATGTAACCTGTTTATAATCTAATGTAGTTTAATTGACAACCTAGAAAAACCGAAGTAGAAGCCACTTCTTTGTGTTTGGGACCGATTTTGATTTCTACCATGGAAGGTACTAAATGTTGTCTCTCAGAATTATAAATCATAGATTTAGAAAATTTAATTTTGTTACTCTCTTGCTAACTTACTGTCTGTTAGCTTTTAATTGGTTTATGATGTACTATGGTAATTTTAATAAGAAAATATTACAAATCTATGATTATTAATTAGTACTGATTGATAACTATCAGAAATGGTCATGGATAAATCATGGATTTCGTGTGATCGATTATCAAATGCATATGACAAATATATGGAGGTTTTTTTTATAGTTTGCACAAAGTAATAATCCAAAATCAAATGTTATTCCATGTCCTTGTGTAAATTGAATCAATTTATGTCACCACTCAATTGACTATGTTTGTTTTTATTTGTTTGCCCATGGTTTTGATGAAATTTATAAGGTTTGATCTTTCCATGGAGAAAAACTTCTCAAGCTTGATTCTAGATACTCTAAAAAATCTAGACCCCTGGACTTTGATTATAAAAAGGAAATGATACATGATGCCTTCACATATGCAAAGAAGGAACCTAAGTCATTGAAACCACTTCTTGAGGAATGCGATAAGCCACTTTACGAGGGGTCGAAGTATAATGCCCTTAGTGAATTATTGAAATTCCAGCATTTGAAGGGACAATATGGTTGGTCTAATGCTAGTTTTGTGTAACGGCCGGTTATTTAACCAAAGAAGAAGAAAAAAGAAAGAAAAGTTATAAAGCCCAAGTTGAAGGACTAAAGGTGTCAAAAAGGACAAAATCTTTAAAAGTTGGTGATAAAGGTGGCATGGCCGCCCATCCCACTCTCTACATTCGTATCATGCGGATTTTAGAGAAAGAGAGGAAGAACGAGAGCTGAAACTCTCGGGTTTTTGCAGAAGAATCAAAAGAGATCAAATTCAAGGTAAGAATTCATGTGTTTATGATGTTCATAACCGGTTATATCCTCAGTTTTGTGCTTATGTATGTTTGTATGTGTTCCGATATGTTTTTGGTTGGTTTCTAGGTGGTTGAACTGAACTTGCAAATGGGTTTTGAAGAAGTCATAGCCAAAGGCAGCTAAGGTGAGTTCTATGACCCCCTTTTTACTTGTTAAACTGTTTTGGGGCTGGAATGGCATGTATGAACATTTTTATTAAATTTGGGTTTTATACCCGTATATGTGTATGTTGCAGGTGGGGATTGATTTGGGCTATGTTTATGTTTGATGTTGTTATGATTATGTTTCTAAGGCCTAGAATGCATGAAATAAGATTAGAATAAGTTTGAGAATGATTGGGGACTGAATTATGATGTTTAAGTGTGAAATAGGCTACTCATGCGCCTAGTATGGAAAACTGCCTAAGTGTTCCCATGCGCCCGAGAACTCATGCGCCCATATAGTAGTCATGCGCCTAGAAATAGGCAAAATTTGACTAAGTGTTCATGCACCCAGAATAACTCATGCGCCTAAGCACTCATGCGCCTGCATAGTGCTCATGCGCCTAGAATTGCCCAGAATAGACTAAGTGTTGCTCATGCGCCCCAATAGTGCTGATGCACCTGAAAGTTTCCTCATGCGCCTAAGTGTTCCTCATGCGTCTGAAAGGTCATGCGCCTGCATAGTGCTCATGCGCCTAAAGACTTAGAATATTTTCTGAAGTTTTGGGGAAAAATATAAAAGTAGGCTTTGACTTGGGATGTTCCCGGGGGCTATGTAAGTTTACTTTTTGAGGTCAAAGTTGCCCTTAGTGAATTATTGAAATTCCAGCATTTGAAGGGACAATATGGCTGGTCTGATGCTAGTTTTGTGTAATGGCTGGTTATTTAACCAAGAAGAAGAAAAAAGAAAGAAAAGTTATAAAGCCCAAGTTGAAGCTAAAGGAGTCAAAAAGGACAAAATCTTCAAAAGTTGGTGATAAAGGTGGCATGGCCGCCCATCCCACTCTCTACATTCGTATCATTCGGATTTTAGAGAAAGAGAGGAAGAAAGAGAGCTGAAACTCTCGGGTTTTTGCAGAAGAATCAGTAGAGATCGAATTCAAGGTAAGAATTCATGTGTTTATGATGTTCTTAACTGGTTATATCCTCGGTTTTGTGCTTATGTATGTTTGTATGTGTTCTGGTATGTTTTTGGTAGGTTTCTAGGTGGTTGAACTGAACTTGCAAATGGGTTTCGAAGAAGTCATAGCCAAAGGCAGATAAGGTGAGTTCTAGGACCCCCTTGTTACTTGTTTTAAACTATTTTGGGGCTGGAAAGGCATGTTGATGTGATGGGCATGAACGATATAAGTTGATGATGATGCATGATGATGATGATGTTATGTATGATGTTATACATGATGGTATGTGTGATGTATGTTGCGTATGTATGATGGTGCCTTGTATGGCGATGTGTTATACGTTTATGTTTATGTTCCTTGTTATGTATGATTATTTTTCCCGTGACTTTACGTTGAATGTTAATGAATGAAATGAAAAGTATTAAGTAACGTAAAGTGGAAGATAATGAAAAGAGGAAAGTAATGAATGTCACACCCTCAAAATCCACTTGCGGACTTTTACCGCGAGGCATGTGAACAAACCAGGATCACAGTCAATAGTTACTCAGAACGACTCTATATGCCATAATTTAAATGAAATTAATCCAAAGTAAATAAATTAAAGAGTGCGGAAGCATTTTGAAAATAACCCAAAGTAATAAAAGTATATTTGTGGCAAAACACGTGCCAATCCCAAAAGAGAAATCAATAACTATTAAAATGGTAAAATTGTCTTGAAGACCGTGTCATAGAATGCAGTGGACCATGCAGTGCTCCTATGGCAAGCAAGCTAAAGACCTGAGAATAGCATACTAAAAATGTCAACACAATGGTTCGTGAGTTCAAGAGATATTCAAATATAAACAGTTTAATAATAAGATGTACAAGTAGCGTATTGTAACAGATAGCTAGTCCATTAACAATAAATATTATTTCATAGTGATTTCGCAATTGAAGCTGACTGTGTTACGTTGTTGCCTCCTGCCACAACTTAACAGGTCGTGACAATGTTCATTAGGACAACTTGCACCCGGTGACCTCGAGTCACAAAGGTGGGGCTCGTCAGACCCAGTAGTACTACCCAAATTTCCCCGCTAATCAATATTAACAATTCGAAAGTGTGAGGACTTTCCATGATATCAACACTATATAATATTGTACACAACTTAAATACATAAAGCGTTCGTGATTTACCAGTATGCTCTCTCCCCCAAAGAGAGTAATAAAAAGTGGGGCATGAACTCACCTGATATGCGTTTAGATACACAGGGTTTGACTTGTCAACAGAATAGACAGACAACCTTCAGAGGTTACCTAGATCATATAAGTGCATGAGTACGTGTAATCAAAGAACATGTGAAACCCTAAGTACACTACAACCAAGGACTCAAGATTTCAAACAAAACAGACAATGTTTGACCTAGTTGACCCGTTTGACCCTTTGGTGACTTTATGTGTTGTAAACCATTCAAGTAATCATACACATCTGTTATGCATTGTAACATTCAAATAGATCATATGTATGCTATATCATCCAGGTGTAACACTTAGATCATCGTTCAACCAAGTATCATACAAGTCATGCGAATCTAGAACATTAACATAACCACTAGTTATACACAACTAACATGTCACACAGAGATCAAACCACTCACTACATGCCATGTGAGGTCACTCACGACTTCACATCCTAACCCTGCCAATCCTACTAACTAGGGGCCTCAGATTCGCACGCATGTATGATGATCAAATCATATTCATTATCCATATGCATTGCATTCAACAACATTCCAACAATCAATTACCAGTCCCAAACATGATGTCCTACTACTAACAACATCCAAATCATACATGATCATAAATGTCCATATATCATTCATGATTACCCCGACATTATATACAACCAAATTACCATGTTCTACCACATAGAATCTATCCATGATTATACTAACATGTTCCTAACATCCCAAACATGTTCAAGCTATCATTTTTCAGACTTTAGGCAAATAAAGTTTCCCTTTTGGGAAAGTACATCCCAACACTATCAATCATCCAATGCATTCATGAATTCATCATAATTATACCATTTCAAGTTCCATACAATATCTAAACATGATCAACAACACCTAAACACCATAATCTAACAATGTTCATAAACAAAAGTTTCTACTTTTGGCAAGCTATGAACAACAACATCAAATTAAAGATTTCTAGCATTCATAACAACAATCTAGCATCTAATCATCATCATGAATTCATCCATAACATCATACCATCCATAATTCAACATTACATGCAAAATAAAGTTACTATTCTTAGTAACCTATGAACAATGCATCAAAATTTTTCTTGCATAATCAATGTATTCTAACATTCATACAACCTATTAATCATCAAACATTCATCAAACAATCATCCATCATGCATAATCATAGTATTTTCGAATAGGGTTTGTTTCATACACAAGGTTCATGACCAATCCACTAAAAACATAGAATTCTTGCATAATCGACGTTAACTAACATGTATACAATCTAACTAACATACTAACATCACCAAACAACATCAAATTCGACCCCATGAATGTCAAATTCGCAACTAAGATTCGGCCATCTTGAACAACTCACAAAAACTTGAAAAATCTAACCTTTAAACGTGTTATAACTTGCAATTGATGATTCTAACGTGTTCTAAACCTTGAAATCGACCAAAATCGATGCTTCCTTGATGATTCTAGGCTGAATTCGAAGAGGAGGGGGAAGAGAGTTGGATCGCGGCCGAATGGGGGGGGGAATAGGGTTTGGGATTTTGTTTTGTTTAATTTATTTTGTATAATTACCATTTAAGCCCTTGTAACTTGTATTTTTATAAAAATTATCTTTTAACTCTTTTTCAAAGTGCTTTTAACTTAATAATATAATGATATAAACCAATGAAAATCATTATATATTTTATCTTTATAAAAACACAAGACATACGAATAAATAGGCACGTTTCCGCGTTACGCGATTAATTTTCTAATTAACCTTTTATAAATGTGTAAACACATAAACATAACCCAATGCTCACATAATCAATTAGATTCACATCAAACTAACATTATCCATTATTATTAGGTCACCAACGTTAAATGACAACTAGTGTGTGCTCACAACCCGTAACGGAACTAACGGAGTTTGGTAACGGAAATTTACCGGATGTCACATTATCCCCATGTTGAAAGAATTTTCGTCCCGAAAATTGTGTTACATGGTGAGAGTGTTCCATCACTGGTCTACTGCATTGGCACACAGAAATCGAAATCGAGTGAGTTTTGGATGAGTTGTCACATCATCCCCATGTTGAAAGAAATTTCGTCCCGAAATTTAAATCAATACCTTCGTCTGCTGGCATCGTCCCTTCGAATAGTTGAGGGTACTTAAGCTTCATTTGATCTTCCCGTTACCATGTGAATTCCGGTCCACGTCGCGAATTCCAACGGATTTTAACAATAGGTATCTTGCTTTGCTTAAGTGTTTTCACCTCACGGTCCATCACCTCAACTGGTTCTTCAATAAAACGCAATTGTTCAACCACTTGAATTTCTTCTAGTGGTACGACCGTCGTTTCATCAGTTATGCACTTCTTCAGGTTTGACACGTGAAATACATCATGAATTCCACTTAGCGAATCAGGTAGGGCTAATCGATAGGCTACTAGACATATTCTTTCCACTATCTCAAATGGTCCAACGTACCTCGGATTTAGTTTCCCTTGTTTGCCAAACCGAACTACGCCTTTCCATGGTGAGACTTTCAACAAAACCTTGTCACCAACCTGAAACTCTAAAGGTTTCCGTCTCTTGTCAGCATAACTCTTTTGTCTGTCTCGCGCTGCAGCCATACGATTCCGTATCTGTATAATCTTCTTAGTCGTCTCATGAATTAACTCGGGACCTGTTATCTGACTATCACCAATTTCTGCCCAGCAAACCGGTGATTGACATTTTCTCCCATACAACGCCTCGAAAGGTGCTGCCTGTATGCTAGTATGATAACTGTTGTTATAAGAAAACTCCACCAATGGCAGGTGAATTTCCCAGTTATTTCCGAAGTCAATCACACAAGCACGTAGCATATCTTCCAACGTCTGTATAGTACGCTCACTCTGACCATCCGTCTGTGGATGATATGCAGTACTCATATCCAAACGTGTACCCAAAGATTTCTGCAATGATTGCCAGAAATGTGACGTGAAACGAGCGTCACGATCGGAAATAATTGAGATCGGTACTCCATGTCTCGAAACGATCTCTTTAAGGTACAATCGGGTTAATTTCTCCATCTTATCCGTTTCCTTAATTGCAAGGAGTGAGCAGACTTTGTCAATCGATCCACAATAACCATATCATGTCACAACCAGTACTAGTCCGGGGTAGCTTAGTAATAAAATCCATGGAGATTTGTTCCCATTTCCACATTGGGATCTCGGGTTGTTGTAACAGTCCGGATGGTTTTTGATATTCCACTTTTACTTTCGAGCAGGTCAAACACTTGCTCACATACGTAGCTACACCCGCTTTCATGTTAGGCCACCAATAGTGAGCCTTTAGGTCATGATACATCTTGTCGGATCTAGGATGTATAGAATACTTAGATTTGTGTGCCTCACTCATAACTAAATCTCTCAGATTTCCATGAACAGGCACCCAAAGTCTATCCATGAAATACCAAATTCCATCATCTTTCACCACTAGATGCTTCTTCATTCCCCTTAACAACTCAGAACCAATATTTTCCACTTTTAAAGCTTCTATCTGTGCCTCCTTAACTTGTTCGGGCAGTTGGGTACTGATAGTAAGCTGTAAAGCTTGCACCCGTCGGGGTTTAGCTGTTTGCTTTCTGTTTAAAGCAACGGCAACTACGTTCGCCTTTCCCGGATGATACTTAATTGCGCAATCATAATCATTTAGTAGTTCCACCCAACGTCGCTGTCTCATATTCAACTCTTTTTGCTCGAAGATATGTTGAAGACTCTTGTGATCGGTGTAGATTGTGCACTTGGTACCGTACAAGTAATGTCGCCAGATCTTTAAGGCAAAAACCACTGCACCCAATTCTAAGTCATGGGTGGTATAGTTCTTCTCATGAACCTTTAGTTGTCTCGAGGCATAGGCTATCACCTTGTCTCGTTGCATCAAGACACAACCCAATCCTTGAATGGATGCATCGCAATACACCACAAAGTCATCTATTCCCTCTGGTAATGCTAATATCGGGGCAATACAGAGTTTTTGTTTTAATAATTGGAAAGCTGATTCTTGACTCTCCGTCCATTTGTATGTCGTTCCTTTGTGAGTCAAGGCTGTGAGAGGTTGTGCGATCTTAGAAAATCCTTCTATGAATCGGCGGTAATATCCTGCTAATCCTAGAAATTGTCTTATCTCGCTTGGCGTTTTGGGTGTAGTCCAATTCTTTATCGCCTCAATTTTGGCAGGATCAACGTGTATTCCTTTCTCATTAACAATATGACCTAGGAATTGTACTTCTCTTATCCAAAAGTCACACTTTGAGAATTTAGCATACACCTGCTCATTTTTCAACAGTTCCAGATCATTCGTAAGTGCTCTTCATGCTCCTCCTTGGTCCTAGAATATATCAGTATATCATCGATGAACACAATGACAAACTGATCAAGATAAGGTTTGCACACGCGGTTCATGAGGTCCATGAACACAACAGGTGCATTAGTCAACCCAAAAGGCATGACTAAGAACTCATAATGACCATAACGAGTACGAAACGCAGTCTTGGGAATGTCTTCTTCTCGAACTCTGAGTTGATGATAACCAGATCTCAAGTCAATCTTCGAATAATAGCTTGATCCTTGAAGCTGATCGAACAAGTCGTCAATACGAGGTAAAGGGTATCGGTTCTTGACTGTTACTTTGTTTAACTCTCGATAATCGATGCACATCCGGAATGTGTCATCCTTCTTCTTAACAAAGAGAACAAGAGCTCCCCAAGGTGATGTACTAGGTTGAATAAAGCCCTTATCCAAAAGCTCCTGAAGTTGTGACGACAACTCTTGTAGTTCGTTCGGTGCTAATCGATAGGGTGCCCTAGCAATCGGAGCTGCGCCGGGAGTCAACTCAATCTGGAATTCCACTTGACGGTGCGGTGGTAATCCAGGAAGATCCTCTGGGAACACCTCCGGAAAGTCGCGTACTACGGGAATATCCTCCATGCTCTTTTCTCCTACCTGCTTGTCAGTTACAAGTGCTAGGATAGCCACACGGCCCTTTCGTAACAACTTTTGGGCTTTCATATATGAGATGATGCCTATCAGAGCACCACTTCTATCACCTCTGACGGTAAGGATTTGATCACCAACCAGGATCCGTATGATCTTCTCGTGACATATGACTTCCGTTTGCTTGCTAGAGAGCCAATCCATGCCTATCACAA
This sequence comes from Flaveria trinervia, assembly GCA_025506515.1. Taxonomy (NCBI): domain Eukaryota; kingdom Viridiplantae; phylum Streptophyta; class Magnoliopsida; order Asterales; family Asteraceae; genus Flaveria; species Flaveria trinervia. The sequence continues at coordinate 5,830,635 of CM046455.1, read as the reverse complement.
CATCAAAACTCCCCAGTGTAACAGGCATGAGATCTATAGCGAAAGTATGACCAGCAAGTTCTATCTTACAGTCTTTAAGGATATGCATTACATGGATTTGTTTACCGTCGGCTAATTCCACAGTGTATTTAGATTCTAAAGCAGAGGGTATATCACTTAAAAGACTATAGAACTTTAAGGACACAAAACTCCTATCGGCTCCAGTATCAAATAGTACCGTAGCAAAACAACCATTAACAGGAATCTACCAGTAACAGTTGTGTGATCATTTAGAGCCTCACCTGAGCCAAGACGAAGGCTCTCCCCTTGGCTCCATCTTTATTGCCGCCATTTCCAGTGCCATTTCCACCATTGTTGTTATTATTACCATTGTTGTTGTTGTTACCGTGGTTGTTCGTATTGTTGTTGTTGTTGTTGCCATTTCCATTCCTCCTTAGTTGTGGGCAGTTTCGCTTGTAATGCCCTTCTTTCCCACATTCAAAACACCCTTGGGAGTTTCTTGAGGTTGTTGTGGCCTCCTCATCAGTTCACCACGACAATCCTTCGCAGCGTGTCCAATTTTTCCACAACGTTGACACTTGAAGCTATCACACCTTCCCACATGATGGTAATTACACCGAGTACACTTCGGATGTCTCCCACCATAACCACTGGGTCCTTGATTATTTGCAGGCGTCTGGTTGGAGTTACGGTTATTGTCAAACCTTCGTTGCTGCTGAACCGGCTGTTGTTGTTGTTGAGATTGGGATTGACCACTGGAAGACGATGATGCTTTGGTGTTGTTAGCATTATCCCACTTTCTTTTGTTGTCGGGCACGCTTGCCACAGCGTCCCGTTTGGGTAGACGTCCTTGCTCCACGGCTTGGTCAGTTAGCCTGTGAGCTAGCTGGATGGCTTGCTGAATTGTGGCTGGATTGGAAGCAGTTACCATACTCTGGATTTCAGGTACCAATCCTCGTATGTAATGCTCTATCCTTTTATGCACCTCATTCACAATTCCCAGGCACAAAGTTGCTAATTCATGGGTTCTGGTGGTGTAAGCCTCAATTTCTGAGCCCTGCATTTTCAGTTGCCAGAACTCCATCTCTAATTTCTGTACTTCGCTGCGAGGACAGTACTCCTCGGTCATCATCGCTTTGAACTCATCCCATGGAAGTCCATTCGCCATCGCTTGTCCAAGCATCTGGACTTGCGCGTTCCACCAAGACAAAGCAGCACCCTCCAAAGTCCCGGTGGCATACTTTACTTGATCCGCTGGTGGACACTTACATTTGGAGAAAACGGACTCAGTCTTCTCGAACCAGCGTACAAGCCCTACAGCACCCTCTGTACCGCTGTAGGTGTGTGGTTTACAGTCCATGAAGGACTTGTATGTACACACTGGTGGTCCTGTTTTAACACCACACATTAATCAGACATCCCCTACAGTTATAAAGGATATCAGATTTATCTTTCTATCATTGTTTACCTGCTGGCTGACCCGCGTGGGCAGCAACCACTGCCGCCTGAACATGCTCATTAATTAAAGCAGCCAATTCTGCGGGAGTCATGTTAATAGCACCACCACCCTGTTCTCCGGTGCCACGTCCACGTCCGCGTCCACGACCACGTCCACGTCCACGGGCGTCCATTCTTTTCACTTTACATTCACAAATACAATAATGAGTAACATCAAACATATTTAACTCATTGAAGCGTAGTAAACAGTACACAAAAGAAATAACGAATCATCACAACCACAACATTCATAACAAAAATAATAACCAAAGTAAATAAATTGCAAATGAGTCACAATGTATTTAGCAATGTCAAAATTGAAGTTTGTCATTCGTGTGGGGAAACAACCCTTCCCACATAGGTTTCAAAAAGAAAACACTACCTAGTCTAAGTCATATAAAGAAGTCAATCGACAACATCTGACCCATCACTATCATCCTCCATCTCCTCCGGTTCCTCTTCCTCGGGTCCCTCCTCGGGATCCTCCTCATCCTCAGGGTCTGCTGCAGGAGCAAGAGCTATAGCAATCTGAAGTGCCGCTAGTTGAGTTTCTAAAATGGCAATCCTATTATCGGCTACGGCGTCCCGCTGTTCACGAGCAGTCACGCGCCCTTGGAGTGCCATAAGACCATCTTGCATATGGTGATAACCGTTCAGGGTTTTCCCGTGTTCTTCCTCGAGTTCATCCAATTGATGTCTCAGGTTGTACACCTCTTGTTGTAGTGTACAGACATCACCCGTGAGTCGCCTTACTGGATGTTGTTTAGTATCCAGTGTAGCCATTAGTGCAGCAATCAGTTGCTCGTTGGACTGCGCCGTTCGTGGGAGTGAAGGCATGGGTTGATTGGCATTTTTCCTAGTCCTTGGTTTTGGGACAGGTACGCGCTCCCTAAACATGATATGGTCAACAAACCTAGGGTAGGAATGCCAGTCTCGCGGAGGGTCACGCTTCATCAATGCAAATGGTTGATCCCAGTCAATCTCCTCTCGGGGATAAGCCAGTCGGGGCCAATCGAATCCATCATCAGGTACAGGTGCGGGAGGTGGGGATTCAGATCGTGTAGGTGATTCGGGTCGTTTACCCGGAGCTCTCGAAGACGATGCCATGCTGCAGAGAGTGTGACGTGTATGCCAATGAGTATACAGTAGATGAGAATAAGGCACAGGTAACTAATTAACTATGTGCGGTTATAGTCTAGTGTGTATGCAACCTAGTTCCCTATAACCAATGGCTCTGATACCAATCTGTCACACCCTCAAAATCCACTTGCGGAGTTTTACCGCGAGGCATGTGAACAAACCAAGATCACAGTCAATAGTTACTCAGAACGACTCTATATGCCATAATTTAAATGAATTAATCCAAAGTAAATAAATTAAAGAGTGTGGAAGCATTTTGAAAATAACCCAAAGTAATAAAAGTATATTTGTGGCAAAACACGTGCCAATCCCAAAAGAGAAATCACTAACTATTAAAATGGTAAAATTGTCTTGAAGACCGTGTCATAGAATGCAGTGGACCATGCAGTGCTCCTATGGCAAGCAAGCTAAGGACCTGAGAATAGCATACTAAAAATGTCAACACAATGGTTGGTGAGTTCAAGAGATATTCAAATATAAACAGTTTAATAATAAAGATGTACAAGTAGCGTATTGTAACAGATAGCTAGTCCATTAACAATAAATATTATTTCATAGTGATTTCGCAATTGAAGCTGACTGTGTTACGTTCTTGCCTCCTGCCATGACTTAACAGGTCATGACAATGTTCATTAGGACAACTTGCACCCGGTTGACCTCGAGTCACACAGGTGGGGCTCGTCAGACCCAGTAGTACTACCCAAATTTCCCCGCTAATCAATATTAACAATTCGAAAGTGTGAGGACTTTCCATGATATCAACACTATATAATATTGTACACAACTTAAATACATAAAGCGTTCGTGATTTACCAGTATGCTCTCTCCCCCAAAGAGAGTAAATAAAAAGTGGGGCATGAACTCACCTGATATGCGTTTAGATACACAGGGTTTGACTTGTCAAACAGAATAGACAGACAACCTTTAGAGGTTACCTAGATCATATAAGTGCATGAGTACGTGTAATCAAAGAACATGTGAAACCCTAAGTACACTACAACCAAGGACTCAAGATTTCAAACAAAACAGACAATGTTTGACCTAGTTGACCCGTTTGACCCGTTGGTGACTTTATGTGTTGTAAACAATTCAAGTAATCATACACATCTGTTATGCATTGTTAACATTCAAATAGATCATATGTATGCTATATCATCCAGGTGTAACACTTAGATCATCGTTCAACAAAGTATCATACAAGTCATGCGAATCTAGAACATTAACATAACCACTAGTTATACACAACTAACATGTCACACAGAGATCAAACCACTCACTACATGCCATGTGAGGTCACTCACGACTTCACATCCTAAACCCTGCCAATCCTACTAAGTAGGGGCCTCAGATTCGCACGCGTGTATGATGATCATAACCATATTCATTATCCATATGCATTGCATTCAACAACATTCCAACAATCAATTACCAGTCCTAAACATGATGTCCTACTACTAAACAACATCCAAATCATACATGATCATAAATGTCCATATATCATTCATGATTACCCCGGCATTACATACAACCAAATTACCATGTTCTACCACATTAGAATCTATCCATGATAATACTAACATGTTCCTAACATCCCAAACATGTTCAAGCTATCATTTTTCAGACTTTAGGCAAATAAAGTTTCCCTTTTGGGAAAGTACATCCCAACAACTACCAATCATCCAATGTATTCATGAATTCATCATAATTATACCATTTCAAGCTCCATACAATATCTAAACATGATCAACAACACCTAAACACCTAATCTAACAATCTTCATAAACAAAAGTTTCTACTTTTGGCAAGCTATGAACAACAACATCAAATTAAAGATTTCTAGCATTCATAACAACAATCTAGCATCTAATCATCATCATGAATTCATCCATAACATCATACCATCCATAATTCAACATTACATGCAAAATAAAGTTACTATTCTTAGTAACCTATGAACAATGCATCAAAATCCCAACTTTCTTGTATAATCAATGTATTCTAACATTCATACAACCTATTAATCATCAAACATTCATCAAACAATCATCCATCATGCATAATCATAGTATTTTCGAATTAGGGTTTGTTTCATACACAAGGTTCATGATCAATCCACTAAAAACATAGAATTCTTGCATAATCGACGTTAACTAACATGTATACAATCTAACTAACATACTAACATCACCAAACAACATCAAATTCGACCCCATGAATGTCAATTTCGCAACTAAGATTCGGCCATCTTGAACAACTCACAAAAACTTGAAAAATCTAACCTTTAAACGTGTTATAACTTGCAATTGATGATTCTAACGTGTTCTAAACCTTGAAATCGACCAAAATCAATGCTTCCTTGATGATTCTAGGCTGAATTCGAAGAGGAGGGGGAAGAGAGGTTGGATCGCGGCCGAATGGGGAGGGGGGAATTAGGGTTTGGGATTTTGTTTTGTTTAATTTATTTTGTATAATTACCATTTAAGCCCTTGTAACTTGTATTTTTATAAAAATTATCTTTTAACTCCTTTTCAAAGTGCTTTTAACTTAATAATATAATGATATAAACTAATGAAAATCATTATATATTTTATCTTTATAAAAACACAAGACATATGAATAAATAGGCACGTTTCCGCGTTACGCGATTAATTTTCTAATTAACCTTTTATAAATGTGTAAACACATAAACATAACCCAATACTCACATAATCAATTATATTCACATCAAACTAACATTATCCATTATTATTAGGTCACCAACGTTAAACGACAACTAGTGTGTGCTCACGACCCGTAACGGAACTAACGGAGTTTGGTAACGGAAATTTACCGGATGTCACAATGAAAGAATGCATGCATTAACAAACGAATGAAAGTATGAAAGGCTTGCAAGCATATGTATGGAGGTTCACACCTAATGAAGGGTGTTAGCTTAACCGTGTGTAGGTTAGCTACCCTAGAAGGATGCACACTGGGGCTTGATCCGTGTGATTAAGCATATATAAGGAGGTTCACACCCAATGAAGGGTGTTAGCTCAACTGTGTGCGGGTTAATTACCCTATAAGGATGCACACTGGGGTCCAATCCTTATGATTGACCATATGTATGGGACCTTTGCCTCTTACCCTAGGTACTGGAGTCAGCTTCGTGCACAATGTTCGGGGTCTATAAAAGACCTCAGGCCCAGTACCGGCTTTATGCATACGATGGGGTGAAGCACATAGCATTGGTCTGAATGAAAGTAAAGACTTATTGACGAATGCATGAAATGAAAGAACGAATAAAGAAGATACTTACGATGTTATCTATGTGTACGTATGATGTGTGACCACATGCAAAAGTAAAGAACGATTTTAACGAAATATAAAGTATGTTTTATTTTAAAACTAGAACTCACTCAGCAACGATGACTTTTTATGCATTTTCCAGTTAGCAGGTAAGGTTGCTAAGGATGGCACAAGGTGGCTACTTGGCTCGTTTTGGATGGCATCCGTATTTATAATGCTTTTGTGATGTTATGAAACATGTATTTTTGTAATGTGATAACAATGTATTATTTTGAAAAAGCCTTTATAATGAAATGAAATGTAATTTTTGGAATGTTTTCACTGCAGTGTTTATTTAAGTTAAACGTAAATATATGTTTTATGTGCAATGATTGACCAGCTGTGAGCGTCCGGGAATGGGGCCTTACATTTTGATTCTTTGTTGGGCATCCTAAAAGATATCTTACCATTAAACAATACAATCCCTATGTTGATATATAAGGCTAAGAAGTTGCTAAAGTAGTAGGTCACAATATGAAAATATTCATGCATGTGAAAACAATTGTGTTTTATTCTGGAATGTACATAAGGATGCTTCTGAGTGTCCAACTTGTGGAAAATCACATTGGAAGAAGAATACCATGAACGTACCTTCAAAAGTTTTGTGGTATTTCCCCTATTCCTAGATTCAAAAGAATGTTCGTCACCAGAATTAGCACGTGACTTAACTTGGCATACAAAGGTCGGGTTAATAATGGTAAACTAACTCATTCTAGTGATTCCCCCTCTTGGAAGCTTGTTGATAGCGCATGAAATGAATTCGGAAAAGAAAATCAAAATCTCATATTAGCCTTGTTCGCTGATCGTATCAATTCTTACAAGTCATTGAGTTCCAAACATAGTTGTTGGCTGGTTATCCTAATAACATATAATCTACCCTCTTATTTATGCATGTTAAGAAAATTTATGATGTTGACTCTATTGATATCAAGGCCAAACCAACCAAGTAACAATATTGATGTTAACTTGGCACCATTGATAGCAGATCTAAAGCTCTTATGTCAAGAAAATTTTATACTTGGTTTTTTATATCAAAATTGGAGAGTTACACTTACTTACTTACAATAAGACCTTGAATATAATATTACAGGAATAGCTAAATAAAACTAGAACTTTTAAACCATGTGGAACACATGATGTGCTTATGGAGACCCTTTGTACGGAGGAACAACGTGGGTATGTACACGGGATGGGTAAATTTGTAACACCCCAAAATTTTTTTGAACCTACTATTATTAAGCATTACATGGAATTTCTTTAACTATTATTAAAACACAATATATTTAATTAATTTAGTGCTTGTATGTAAATAGGTACTTGTTTGAGAAAATCAAGAATAAGAGAGATTGAAACTTGTTTTGTTAGCCCCACTACAACCTCTCCAAGTGAACGTAAATTGGAATTCAAAAATATCGATGATTCAAGTAGAAGCATTGCAGATCGGTTGTGTAAAAGAAAGGGCAATGACATCATATTGATTCCTTACAATCCTGGGTTTGATTACTAAAACCATCTTATTTAACATTCATGTTTTTATTAGCCCCAAGCTAACTATGAAGTTTGACTTAATTTGATTTATGGTTTAAGTAGAAGACATTGGGTGTTAGTTATACTTACATGAAAACAAGTACCTGCTATTATCTTGATTCTCTTAAGCCTAACACAAATAATTCACAGTTGAGGCACGCTATTGATGCGCAAGTAATATAAATTATTGTAGGGCAATGCTCTTGTACGTTGCATAAATTGGTTTATAATATATTTTTTTAATTTTTGTAGGCAATTAACTTGTACAATGTACAAATGGGATTTAACAAGAGGGTTAAAACTCAACTGGGTTAATGTTGGGGTGAGAAATTAATTCATTATTGAAATTGAAGCTTTAACTTTTGTTATTTAGATCAAAGTTAAAATAATCATTATTATGCAACTATGTAGTGTCCGTGTCAGCCAGGAAGTATGGAATGTGAGTACTATATATTGAGGTTCATGAAAGAGATAGTTGATGAAGGTGCTGAAGTACTACTCAATGATAATGTAAGTATAGCATGAATTTTGAGATTTCTATTATGACAATTTAGAATTCCTATATTGCCAATTCGTTTTCTATGGTGTTTTTAAGTTGATATTTTTCTTGGCTTCACAAATTAAGTATTCTCAATATTATTGGGGTGAATGAATAACAATGGTAACTTTGACCCAAGTGTTTAATTTTGGGTTGGTTCGGGGATTAAATATGAACTAAGGAGTAGATTTGGGTTACGCTATATTCATAAGGGTAAGAATGACCAAACAGGTTAAAAATGGGTCGATCCCTTTGATCATACTTAACACTAGTTCTTTATTGCATAAATTAGTACATTTATATATATAAATTTTGAATCTCAATTTGATGCATATGTTTAATGACATTTGAATCTCCAATTGTATATGACCTTATTTTTTCTAGTTTTCAGGTTGGGGGTAGAAAAGATAAATATAGTGATGCGGATATTGATGAAATCTGAGAAGAATGGTCATCTTTTGTTGCAAACTTTATTTTTTATTGACATTTTGTATTGAATTTAGAATTGAAATTTTAAAACTAGTAAATGTTACTTATTTTGTTATAAGATATGGTTTGGAACATTGCTAGTTTCAATATATGTAGTTTATTTTGTATTATGTTATTAAACAACAATGACACACACTCGAATAGGTAATAGCACGTTTAAAATCATCGCAGGTGACAATTTCAAAATAATGACATGCATTTATGATACACAAATGCATGACATTTTTTTATGAGAAAAAATTCCTTGACATGCAATGTGTGTCGTAAACGTATGTCAAGAATGCTTGTCATAAATTGATGATAAACAAATGCGTGTAATCTTATTTATCACAAGGGCTTCCTTGAAACGGTTTTGCGTGTCATCTATACCCTTTTATAACACGTATTGCGTGTCATTAAATGAATATTGTTTAGTAGTGTTTATACCTTCCAGTAAGTTGATATACATATTAATTGCATCTTAAGATTTGTTATATTATCATCTTCAACTCCAAGTAAATTTGAATGATAAAGTCCATCTATGTATCAATATGTTGGGTTTAACTCAAGGTTCCACATGCACTCCTTATGTTGGAAAAGGATGTTGATTATAAAATTGGGTATATATTATCAAGTGCAGGTAATTACTACTGATATGGCTTTCTAGTAAAGTATATATAAATCCATTGGTTCTATCCAAAATTTTTTTAACTTATAGGATACTTAAAGAATCATTAGTAGTTTCTTGGTGATGAAGGTTTCAATGTAATCGCTACTTGAGGTAGCGACTCTAATTCTTCTGACTTTTAATCCATTCATTAACTTTATAGAATCTACTTTCCATGCCATCTTAGCTGTTGATTTTGGACTCCACACACACTCCCAATCACACAAGCAAATTGCTCTCAAATATAAACAAAAGAAGTATACGAATGAAGAAAAGATGAAAAGCAGATTGTTTTATTCCAAAGCAAAACATGCATTATATAGACAACACTCCAACCCACGTTCAATCAATTAAAAAATACCATCTACTCACCTAGCCACTACTACCTATTCTACAAGTAAAAATCCTAAAGAACCGGTCCCTCGACGTTCATCTAATAATTTAGTCAAACTCCACATTTTCAATTTTATTTAAATATTAAACAAAACAAACTAAATTACTAAATATTAAAACCAGCTCATAAATCAAACTTGTCAAGATTAAACCCAACATTCACCCACTTAATCTTGACATGTTACTCCATAAAAGTAAAGTCGGTTCTTCGTCTTGAATTAAATTAGCTTCATTATCCTTCTCCTTCCATTTATTGCACTTATACGCAAAATGCCCAAATTTTCCACATTCAAAACATCGGAACCCGCTTTTCTCACCTCACCCCAAGCCTCTTCCGCGTCCTCTTTCACCTCTACCGAAACCTCTTCCTCGACCTCTTCCTTTTCCATATTTTCTTTCTTCACCATTTGAACTAGAAAGCAACAATTGACCTTGTTCTCCCTCTTTCTCACCATGACTTTTGATTCTTTCTTCATAAGCCTTAAGCCTCCCAACTGCTTCATCAAATAGCATTGTATCCAACTCAAAACATGGTTCGATAGATGCCATAATTTGAAGGAACAACTTTGGCATTGCATCAAGTATTCTTCTCACCATTTCTTCTTCCTCAACTTCATGTCCAAGACTCCTCAACTTTACCACTAACCCGCTCAACTTAGTAGCACAATCATCAACGAGCTCTCCTTCCTTCATCCGCAAGCCTTCAAGCTCTCTTTTCAACGTTGCAACTCAAGCCGTCCTCACCCGATCTACACCCAAGTATCGTATCTTAAACCATCCCACACCTTTTTCGGGTCTGTGTGACACGACATTTCCAACACCATCTCTTTCGGTATTGCTTGAACCAAAACTGCTAAGGCTTATTTTGACCTCTTAGCAGCCGGTTCTTCCTCGAGAGTCCTTGGTTCCACCATCTCCAAGAGACCATGTGAATCTAAGATGGACTTAAACTTAATAGCCCATACCGGATAGTTGGTTGCAGTCAAGGTCGGAACTTGGTAAGACATCGAACCAGCTTCTTTTGCTTGTACCATCACCATTCTTCACTTTCTTTCTATGAATTGACACGTTCTCTTTCTTTCTTCTTTCCGTCGATCTCTTTCTCCACTCTTTCTTTCTTGTAATGCGACACCGGTTCTTTCTTTCTTTTTTCTTGCAGTGCTGCCTTCTTTATTTCTTCTTTCTTTGCTGATTTCATTCACCCTCGTCCTTTCTTCTTTCCTTTCTTGCGATCTCGTCACATGAAATCGCTGGTCTTCTGCTTTCTCTTTTCAATCGAACATGGTATGAGCCCTAGGCTCTGAAACCAAATGTTGATTTCGGACTCCACACACACTCCCAATCACACAAGAAAATTGCTCTCAAATATAAACAAAAGAAGTATACGAATGAAGAAAAGATGAAAAGCAGATTGTTTTATTCCAAAGCAAAACATGCATTATATAGACTACACTCCAACCCACGTTCAATCAATTAAAAAATACCATCTTCTAACCTAGCCACTACTACCTATTCTAAAGGTAAAAATCCTAAAGAACCGGTCCCTCGCCGTTCATCTAATAATTTAGTCAAACTCCATGTTTTCTATTTTATTTAAATATGAAACAAAACAAACTAAATTACTAAATATTAAAAGCAGCTCATAAATCAAACTTGTCAAGATTAAACCCAACATTCACCCTCTTAATCTTGACATGTTACTCCATCAAAGTAAAGTCAGTTCTTCGTCTTGAATTAAATTAGCTTCATTATCCTTCTCCTTCCATTTATTAAACTCATACGCAAAATGCCCAAATTATCCAAATTCAAGACACCGGAACCCGCTTTTATCACCTCGCCCTAAGCCTCTTCCGCGTCCTCTTTCACCTCTACCGAAACCTCTTCCTCGACCTCTTCCTTTTCCATATTTTCTTTCTTCACCATTTGAACTAGAAAGCAACAATTGACCTTGTTCTCCCTCTTTCTCAACATGACTTTTGATTCTTTTATCATAAGCCTTAAGCCTCCTAACTGCTTCATCAAATAGCATTGTATCCGACTCAAAACATTGTTCGATAGACGCCACAACTTGAAGGAACGACTTTGGCATTGCATCAAGTATCCTTCTCACCATTTCTTCTTCCTCAACTTCATGTCCAAGACTCCTCAACTTTGACACTAACCCACTCAACCTAGTAGCACATCATCAACGAGCTCTCCTTCCTTCATCCGCAAGCCTTCAAGCTCCCTTTTCAACGTTGCAACTCGAGCCGTCCTCACCCGATCTACACCCAAGTATCGTATCTTTAAACCATCCCACACCTTTTTTGGGCCCATGTGAATCGACATTTCCAACACCATCTCTTCCGATATTTCTTGAAAACAAATGCTAAGGCTTATTTTGACTTCTTAGCATCCGGTTCTTCCTCGAGAGTCCTTGGTTCCACCGTCTCCAAGAGACCATGTGCATCAAAAATGGACTTAACCTTAATAGCCCATACCGGATAGTTGGTTGCAGTCAAGGTCGGAACTTGGTAAGACATTGAACCTGCTTCTTTTGCTTGTACCATCGCCATTCTTCACTTTCTTTCTATGAATCGACCATGTTCTCTTTCTTTCTTCTTTCCGTCGATCTCTTTCTTTACTCTTTCTTTCTTGTAATGCGACACCGGTTCTTTCTTTCTTCTTTCTTGCAGTGCCACCTTCTTTCTTTCTTCTTTTTTTGTTGATTTCAATCAGCCTCTTTCTTTCTTCTTTCCTTTCTTGCGATCTCGTCACATGAAATCGCCGGTCTTCTGCTTTATCTTTACAATCGAACATGGTATGAGCCCTAGGATTTTATACCAAATGTTGATTTTGGATTCCACACACACTCCCAATCGCACAAGCAAATTTCTCTCAAATATAAAGAAAAGAAGTATACGAATGAAGAAAAGATGAAAAGCAGATTGTATTATTCCAAAGCAAAACATGCATTATATAGACTACACTCCAACCCACGTTCAATCAATTAAAAAATACCATCTACTCACCTAGCCACTACTACATATTCTAAAGGTAAAAATCCTAAAGAACCGGTCCCTCGCCGTTCATCTAATAATTTAGTCAAACTCCTCATTTTCTATTTTATTTAAATATTAAACAAAACAAACTAAATTACTAAATATTAAAACCATATCATAACTCAAACTTGTCAAGATTAAACCCAACATTCACCCTTTTAATCTTGACATGTTACTCCATCAAAGTAAAGTCGATTCTTCATCTTGAATTAAATTAGCTTCATTATCCTTCTCCTTCCATTTAGTGCACTCATACGCAAAATGCCCAAATTCTCCACATTCAAAACACCGGAACCCGCTTTTATCACCTCTCCCCAAGCCTCTTTCGCGTCCTCTTTTGTAACACCCGGATTTTTCTTTTAAAAGAAACATAAGAAATGAAGAATAAAAGTAGGAAATGCAATTTAACCCAAGTTGAGGGGTTAAAAATGTAAAAGGGGGACAAAAGTACAAAAAGTTAGTGTAAAGGTGGGCATGGCCGCCCACCCTCTCTTCACATCACCTTTTCAATCAGATTAGAGAGAGAGGGGGCAGAGAACCTACGGGTTTGAAGAAGAAGAAGAAGAAGAGGCTGAATTCAAGATAAGAATTCATGGGTTTTAAGTGTTTATGATGGGTTTTGTCTCGGTGATGTGCTTATGTGTTTGTGTGTTTGTTCGTGTGTGTGTTTGGTGGGTTTCTAGGGGTTAGAGCTCATTCGCATACGGGTTAGAAGGAAGATACACCAAAGTTGTACCAGGTGAGTTTCTAGATCCTAGTTTTAATTGTTTTAAACCCTTTGGGGCTGAAAATGTATTAAAACGGTTTTTATTATGATTATGTATGTAAACCCGTATGTATTATGCATGTTTAATAAGCTTGGAAATAATTAGTATGATGTTTGGGATTGAGAGTACCTTAAAAGCATGTTAAGCAGAAGGTTCATGTGCCTAAATAGGGTTCATGCCCCTAAATAGGGCTTATGCGCCTGGAAATGCCTTAGAAATGTTTTAAGTGTAACTCATGCGCCTGAACAGTGGTTCATGCTCCTAGAATTTGTAATCTGACGACTGGCCATGCGCCCCGATAGTGTTCATGCGTCCGGATGACCATGCGCCTAAGTGTTCATGCATCCGAATGGCCATGCGCCTAAGTGTCCATGTGTACGAATAGACCATATGCACAAATAGTTCATGCACCTGAATGGTTCATGCGCTTAAGTGTTAAAGCGGTTAAGTGTTGACTGATGCGCCTATATAGTGATGAAGCGCCCAAACAGGGCTCATGCGCCCAAATAGTATTGGTGCACCTAAACACTTAGAATTTATTATGAAATTTTTGGGAGTCTCTGCTATTAGGGTTTTGACCAAGGTTGACTAGGGCTTATTAATGCTTAGTTTTATGCATGATGATGATTGTTTTATGATTGTTCCGTATTATTATTATTATTGGTGTGTTTATTATCGTAACGTAAAGTATTACTAATAATAATAAAGCGAAAGAGCAATGAAGAAGAGAAGTGGAACTGAAATAAAATGTTAACAAGTCTTGCAAGCTTATAGGAGGTGCACGACCATGTTGTCATTAGCTCAACTGTGATGCGGGTTAGCTACCCTATTATGCACATGGGGCCAGTCAATTGAGATTGGCGGTCATTTGCAGCGTACCCTAGGTGACTGGGCCGGCCTTGTATATAGTAATCAGTGCCCATTGGGGTACTAGAGGGCCCTACACCAGTTTCCCCCGCGCATATAGTTTAGGGTATTGCTCATTGATCCACATAGATAGTGAAAGATAAAGATAAAAGAGTACAGAATAAACAAGGCATACAGTAAAGAGAAGAAGCATTATCTGGTTGTATAGTTAATGCGTGCTCACATATAAAGAGATGAAATTTCATAAAAAGAGTATTTTCATATGTATACCTTACATAAAGCATTTTATTACTTTTAAAACTAGAACTCACTAAGCAACGCTGACTTTTATACATTTTCGGTTGGCAGGTAAACATTGTTGAGGATGGCACGAGGGTATAGCTACTCGGCAGGGAAAGACTGACATCGATTCATACTTGTTATTGTTTTTGTTTTGTAATGCAATTAAACAATTCTTTTGTATTCGGTTAAACAATAGTGTATTGCTCAACAACAGTGTTTTTAATGAAGTGAACGGATTTTGTTAATATAATTCCGCCGCTTAAGCTTGTAAATTTATAATGTTTAATGTATCTAATGCTGTGAATGACCAACTGTGAGGTCTTTGGGAACGGGGCCTTACAAGTTGGTATCAGAGCCAAAGTTTAAGAGAATTGGGATTAAATAATTTTTTTTAAAACCTAAACTTAAACTGAAAATGGGACAACTGGAGGGATGTCAGGCCGAGTAGCTACATGCTATCAGGTATGTCTTTTCTTTAATGTTAATCAGCATTACGTGCGCATGTTATGTGATTTATGTGCCTTTAGTAGATTTAGATACTGATTAAGTCAGGTTAGGAAATGCTTGAGGTATGAAGAGTCAAGTAAGTGGCTAATCACAACTGACCACTATAATTAGGGACTTACTATACTTGACATAAACTGAGTTATTACCTTGAATGACCGTGTTGGTGTTTGAATCTTATAGTGTGTTAGAGGATGGCTGGACAGAAATCTTTCAAGACTCCTAGAGGCAGAGGCCATCCACGTGTGACTAGGAGTAGTGCTAAGGCTCCTGAGACGACCCATGAGAACCCTGAGGTTCATGGCCGAAGCGAAGATAATGAGAATGCTAGCTTGAATGCCTCTGCTAGGGAGGAGATTGCTGATGAAGTACACCAGGTCATGTAGACTGTCTTACCGTCTATGGTGACTGAAGTCATCAGGGCTATGAGAAGCGAAGAGAGGAAAGGGAAGGAGACTAGAAAAGGATCAACGAGTAAGGGAAGCAAAGGGGAGGAGGAACAACCGGAGCCTGAGACTATGTTTTCCGATGAGGAGGAGGATGATGTAGTGGGGGTAGCGACCAGAGGGTGCAGTTATGGAGCGTTCCAAAGGTGTAAGCCCCTGACTTTCGATGGCAACGACAATGCTGCTGCCGCTCACCGCTAGGTGAGGGAGATAGAGGCAGTCTTGGAGATCAGTGAGTGCCGCGAGGACCAGAAGGTGAAGTTCGCAACTCACTCTTTCGTTGATTCAACGCTGTGTTGGTGGGACAATATTGTCCAAGTTGAGGGTGCCAGAGCCTTCGAGAAAATGCAGTGGAAGGAGTTTAAGCAGTTGGTGATCGAGGAATTCTGTCCTCACAGGGAACTCGATAAAATCGAGAGGGAGTTCTTGCAACTTGAAGCGGGAAGCATGACCCACCAGTAGTACATCACTAAATTCAACGAGATGGCGAGGCTGGTGCCGGATCAGGTGACGCCGGTGTCAAGGAAGATCAAGAGGTACATCCAGGGACTGCCGGCTGACATTCGCAGGCACCTGATTGCTGCTCAGCCAGGTACCTTTCGATCGGTGGTGGATTTGGCGTGTAGATTGTATGATGAGCGAGAGGGGACTGTGGTGGGGGTGAAGAAGACGAGTGGGAATGGTAAGAACTGGAATGGGAAGAGGTTTGGACGTGGTGGTTTCACTCCAAACAACATGAAGATGAAGGTGGACGACCATGGGGTGTCGTCAAGATCAGGGCTGAAAAAGTGTGGTAGATGTGGAAGGGAGCATACCGGTGAGTGAAGGATGGGAATGAATGTATGCTTCAGGTGTGGCAAGCATGGCCACATCGCTAGAGACTGTAGGGTGCTGAAGTGCTATAATTATGGCGGGGAGGGCCACGCGACCAAAGACTGTAAGAAGCCGAGGGCGGAGAGCTCTGGAGCGAAGAAAAAGCCAGAGGAAGGAGGCCAGAGGGCAAGTGCTAGAGTTTACACCATGACCCGAGAGGAAGCCAGAGCTGATCCCGATGTCTTGTCAGGTATGTTTCTAGTAAACCAAACTTATGCCTCTGTATTGTTTTGATTCCGGTGCTAGTAGGAGTTTTATTTCCACTACTTTTATGCTAAGTTGCCTATTAGTAGTAGAAATTTCAGTGAATCATTCGATGTAGAAACTGCTATTGGTAAGTCCACTAGAATTACTGATGTGATAGAGGACTGTGCTATAGAACTAGAAGGTCATAGGTTTGTTACTAGGTTACACGTGATGCCCCTAGGTGGATTTGATGTAGTTCTAGGGATGGACTGGTTAGCAACCTATGAAGCAAACATCGTATGTCGCAAGAAGATGATTCAATTAGTTACTTCCGATGGGAGTTTGGTTACGATTTATGGAGATCGCGTTACTACGATCCCGAAGGTGATTTCGATGGCGGTGGCGGGGAAGTGCATGAAATGTGGATGTAGTGCCTACTTGGCATACGTAAAAGATGTGGATGCGTCGGTACTGCAATTATCTGAGGTACCAGTGGTGTGCGACTTTCTGGATGTATTTCCGGAAGACTTACCCGGCGTGCCACCAGATTGCGAGATTGAGTTCCAAATTGATTTGACACCCGGTGCTTAACTCGTTGCCAAAGCACCATATCGATTAGCTCTGATTGAGATGAAGGAACTCATGAGCCAATTGTAGAAGTTAATGGATAAAGGATTTATTCCATCGAGTATCCCTCCGTGGGGTGCTCCGGTATTGTTTGTAAAGAAAAAAGACGGAAGTATGCGAATGTGCATTGACTATCGAGAGCTGAACAAGTTTACGGTGAAGAATCGGTACCCGTTACCAAGGATTGATGACTTGTTCGACCAGCTCTAAGGTGCTAGTTGGTTCTCAAGGACAGATCTATGATCTAGCTATCATCAATTGAAGGTGAAGGAACAAGACATTCCTAAGACAGCTTTCCGTACACGTTATGGACACTACAAGTTTCTCTTTATGTCTTTTGGTCTAACTAACGCACCAACTACCTTTATGGACTTGATGAATCGAGTGTGCCGGCCGATGTTGGATAGATCAGTGATTGTGTTCATTGATGATATCCTGATCTACTCGAAGAGCGAAGAAGAGCATGCCGGTCACATTCGAGAGGTGTTGGAGACATTAAGAAGGGAGAATTTGTATGCCAATTTCTCCAAGTGCGTGTTCTGGTTGTGCGAAGTTCAATTCTTGGGTCATGTGGTGAATCCTGATGGAATCATGGTGGACCCGGCAAAGGTGGAGGCGGTTATGCAATGGAAGTCGCCAAAGACGCCATCTGAGATTCGTAGCTTCTTAGGTTTGACGGGCTACTACAGAAGATTCATCGAAGACTTTTCCAAGATCGCTTCTTCACTAACCAAGTTGACCCGAAAGGATGTAAAGTGTATATGGGGTCAAGCTCAAGAGAAGGCGTTTGATGAACTAAAGGCGAGGTTGACTCAAGCTCCTGTTCTGTCATTACCCGATGGAAATGAAGATCTGGTGGTTTATTCTGATGCTTCCTACTCAGAGTTAGGGTGCATGTTAATGCAGAGAGGGAAGGCTATAGCCTATGCATCCCGACAGTTGAAGGTTCATGAGGTCAATTTCCCTACTCATGACTTGGAGCTAGTAGCCGTGGTCTTTGCACTAAAGATTTGGAGGCACTATCTGTACCGGACGAAGTGCACCATTTTCACTGACCACAAGAGCTTGAAGTACTTCTTCGAGCAAAAAGATCTGAACATGAGGCAGAGAAGGTGGTTGGAGCTCATAAAAGATTAAGATTGCGAGATCCACTACCACCGGGCAAGGCCAATATGGTGGATGATGCCCTTAGCCGAAAAGAGAGGCCCGAGCCGATTCGGGTGAAAGCATATCAACTGATCATGACCTCTGATGTAATGAAGCAAGTCAAAGAGTTTCAAGATGAGGCACTGAAAGAAGATCATCTTAACTCTGAAAGGATGAGAGGATTGGTTGGGGAATTGGGTGAAAACATACTTGGTGTTAAAACCCGATTTGGACGGGTGTGGATTCCTCGTTTTGGGGATCTACGTGTGAATATTATGGATGAAGCTCACAAGACTCGATACTCCATTCAACCTGGTGCCAAGAAAACGTATCACGATATGAAGAAAGATTATTGGTGGCTGGGTATGAAGCGCGATATGGTGGGGTATGTGAGTAAGTGCCTTACTTGCTTACAGGTGAAGGTCGAACATCAGAAGCCGTATGGGAAGATTCAACCTTTGGATATACCAGAATGGAAGTGAGAGCACATCACCATGGATTTCATTATGAAGTTGCCGCGTACTCCGAAAGGGTATGATGCCATATGGGTGATAGTTGACTGTTTGACGAAGAGTGCTCACTTCCTACCGATCCGCGAGACATATTCATCTGAGAGGTTGGCGGATCTATTCATCAAGGAAATTGTAACTCCTCATGGTGCACCGGTGTCTATTGTATCTGATCGTGACACCTGGTTTACATCCAAATTCCGGAAGAAAGTCCACGACGCCATGAGGACGAGGTAACATATTAGCACGGCTTATCATCCCCAAACTGATGGTCAGTCATAAAGGACCATTCAAACACTGGAAGACATGCTTCGGGCATGTGTGATTGATTTTGGGGGAAGTTGGGATGACCACTTACCATTAGCTGAATTGTCATACAACAACAGCTGTCATGCCAGCATTGGTATGCCACCATATGAGATGCTATACGGTAGGAGATGCAGAACACCCATTTGTTGGGGTGATATTGGTCAGAAGGAATTGGGGAGCGTCGAGGTAATCGAGGCTACGACAGAGAAGCTTGAGAAGATTAAAGCCTTCATGAAGGCAGCCAAAGATAGACAGAAGTCGTATGCTGATAAACGACGCAGACCGATTGAGTTCCAGGTGGGTGACCGGGTTATGTTAAAGGTCTCACCTGGAAGGGTATTATCTGATTCAGGAAGTGGGGCAAGTTGAGCCCAAGGTATATAGGCCCTTTCCGAATCATTGCTCGAGTAGGAGAGGTGGCCTATAGATTGGAGTTACCAGATGAGTTAAGTGGAATTCACCCGACATTCTATGTATCTCATCTGAGAAAATGCTTAGCTGATGAAGAAATGATTGTTCCACTAGAGGATATTGAAGTAGACGAAAGGCTCAATTATGTGGAGAACCAGTGGCAATCATCGATAGAAAGGAGAAGAAACTGAGAAACAAAGTGGTTCCTCTTGTGCGTGTTCAGTGGAAGCACAGAAAGGGATCTAAATCTACATGGGAGATTGAGGAGGAGATGAGGCAGCATTATCCTCATCTGTTTGAGTAATAACAGGTTTCGGGGACGAAACCTAAATAAGGGGGGTGGACTTGTAACACCTGGATTTTTCTTTTAAAAGAAAGACAAGAAATGAAGAATAAAAGTAGAAAATGCAATTTAACCCAAGTTGAGGGGTTAAAAATGTAAAAGGGGGACAAAAGTATAAAAAGTTAGTGTAAAGGTGGGCATGGCCGCCCACCCTCTCTTCACATCACCTTTTCAATCGGATTAGAGAGAGGGGGCAGAGAACCTACGGGTTTGAAGAAGAAAAAAAAGAAAATGCTGAATTCAAGTTAAGAATTCATGGTTTTAAGTGTTTATGATGGGTTTTGTCTCGGTTATGTACTTATGTGTTTGTGTGTGTGTTGTGTGTGTGTTGGTGGGTTTCTAGGGGTTAGAGCTCATTCGCATACGGGTTAGAAGGAAGATACACCCAAAGTTGCACCAGGTGAGTTTCTAGACCCCGGTTTTACTTGTTTCAAACCTTTTGGGGCTGAAAATGTATTAAAACGGTTTTTATTATGATTATGTATGTATACCCGTATGTATTATGCATGTTTGATGATGATTCTTGGATGCTTATAGGTTGTTCATGTTTAGAATAGCCTTAGTAAGCTTGGAAATTATTAGTATGATGTTTGGGATTGAAAGTACCTTAGAAGCATGTTAAGTAGAAGGTTCATGCACCTAAATAGGGTTCATGAGCCTAAATAGGGCTCATGCACCTGGAAATGCCTTAGAAATGTTTTAAGTGTAACTCATGCGCCTGAATAGTGGTTCATGCGCCTAGAATTTGTAATCGGACGACTAAGTGTCAGGCCATGCACCCCGATAGTGTTCATGCGTCCGGATGACCATGCGCCTAAGTGTTCATGCGTCCGAATGGCCAAGCGCCTAAGTGTCCATGCGTCCGAATGGACCATAAGCCCGAATAGTTCATGCGTCTGAATGGTTCATGCGCCTAAGTGTTAAAGCGGTTAAGTGTTGACTGATGCGCCTATATAGTGATGAAGCGCCCAAACATGGCTCATGCGCCCAAATAGTATTGGTGCGCCTAAACACTTAGAATTTATTACAAAATTTTTGGGAGTCTCTGCTATTAGGGTTTTGACCAAGGTTGACTAGGGCTTATTAATGCTTAGTTTTATGCATGATGATGATTTTTTTATGATTGTTCCGTATTATTATTATTATTACTTTTAGTATATGACTTTACGTGGTGTGTTTATTATCGTAACGTAAAGTATTACTAATAATAATAAATCGAAGGAGCAATGAAGAAGAGAAGTGGAACTTAAATAAAATTTTAATAAGTCTTGCAAGCTTATAGGAGGTGCATGACCATGTTGTCATTAGCTCAACTGTGATGCGGGTTAGCTACCCTATTATGCACACGGCGCCAGTCAATTGAGATTGGCGGTCATTTGCAGTGTACCCTAGGTGACTGGGTCGACCTTGTATACAGTAATCAGTGCCCATTGGGGTACTAGAGGGCCTAACACCAGTTTCCCCCGTGCATATAGTTTAAGGTATTGCTCATTGGTCCACATCAACAGTGAAAGATAAAGATAAAAGAGTACAGAATAAACAAGGCATACAGTAAAGAGAAGAAGCATTATCTGGTTGTATAGTTAATGCGTGCTCACATATAAAGAGATGAAATTTCATAAAAAGAGTATTTTCATATCAGAAAGCAGTTTATTACTTTTAAAACTAGAACTCACTCAATAACGCTTACTTTTATACATTTCTAGTTGGCAGGTAAACATTGCTGAGGATGGCACGATGGTGAAGCTACTCGGCTAGAAAAGACTGACATCCATTCACACTTGTTATTGCTGTTGTTTTGTAATGCAATTAAACAATTCTTTTGTATTCGGTTAAACAATAGTGTATTGCTCAACAACAGTGTTTTTAATGAAATGAATGGCTTTTGTTAAAATAATTTTGCCGCTTAGCTTGTAAATTTATAATGTTTAATGTATCTAATGTTGCGAATGACCAACTGTGAGGTCTCCGGGAATGGAACCTTACATCTTTCACGTCTACCGAAACCTTCTCCTCGACCTCTTCCTTTTCCATATTTGCTTTCTTCCCATTTGAACTAGAAAGCAACAATTGACCATGTTCTCCCTCTTTCTTACCATGACTTTTGATTCTTTCTTCATAAGCCTTAAACCTCCCAACCTTCATCAAATAGCATTGTATCCAACTCCAAACATTGTTCGATAGAAGCCACAATTTGAAGGAACACTTTGGCATTGCATCAATATCCTTCTCACCATTTCTTCCTTCTCAACTTCATGCCCAAGACTCCTCAACTTTGACACTAACCCGCTCAACTTAGTAGCACAATCATCAACGAGCTCTCCATCCTTCATCCTCAAGCCTTCAAGCTCTCTTTTCAATGTTGCAACTCGAGCCTTCCTCACCCGATCTACACCCAAGTATCATATCTTTAAACCATCCCACACCTTTTTCGGGTCCGTGTGACTCGACATTTGCAACACCATCTCTTCCGGTATTTCTTGAAACAAGAAAGCTAGAGCTTGTTTTGACTTCTTAGCATCCAGTTCTTCCCCAAGAGTCCTTGTTTCCACCGTCTTTAATAAACCATGTGCATCCAAGATGGACTTAACTTTAGTAGCCCATACCGCATAGTTGGTTGTAGTCAATGTCGGAACTTGGTAAGACAACGAACCTGCTTCTTTTGCTTGTACCATCGCCATTCTTCACTTTCTTTCAATGAATCGACACATTCTCTTTCTTTCTTCTTTCTGTCGATCTCTTTCTCTACTCTTTCTTTCTTGTTATGCGACACCGGTTCTTTCTTTCTTCTTTCTTGCAGTGCCGCCTTCTTTCTTTCTTCTTTCTTTGCTGATTTCAATCAGCCTATTTCTTTCTTCTTTCCTTTATTGTGATCTCGTCACATGAAATCGCCGGTCTTCTGCTTTCTCTTTTTAATCGAACATGGTATGAGCCCTAGGCTCTGATACCAAATGTTGATTATGGATTCCACACACACTCCCAATCAAACAAGCAAATTGCTCTCAAACATAAACAAAAGAAGTATATGAATGAAGAAAAGATGAAAAACAAATGTTTTTTTTTCCAAAGCAAAACATGCATTATATAGACTACACTCCAACCCACGTTCAATCAATTAAAAAATACCATCCACTCACCTAGCCACTACTACCTATTGTAAAGGTAAAATTCCTAAAGAACCGGTCCCTCGCCATTCATCTAATAATTTAGTCAAACTCCACATGTTCTACTTTATTTAAATATTAAACAAAACAAACTAAATTACTAAATATTAAAACCAGCTCATAAATCAAACATGTAAAGATTAAAGCCAACATTCACCCTCTTAATCTTGACATGTTACTCCATCAAAATAAAGTCGGTTCTTCGTCTTGAATTAAATTAGCTTCATTATCCTTCTCCTTCCATTTAGTGCACCCACACGCAAAATGCCCAAATTCTCCACATTCAAAACACGGAACCTGCTTTTATCACCTCGCCCCAAGCCTCTTCCGCGTCCTTTTTCACCTCTACCGAAACCTCTTCCTCGACCTCTTCCTTTACCATATTTGCTTTCTTCACCATTTGAACTAGAAAGCAACAATTGACCTTGTTCTCCCTCTTTCTCACCATGACTTTTGATTCTTTCTTCATAAGCCCTAAGCCTCCCAACCGCTTCATCAAATGGCATGGAATCCAACTCAAAACATTGTTCGATAGACCCACAATTTGAAGGAATGACTTTGGCATTGCATCAAGTATCCTTCTCACCATTTCTTCTTCCTCAACTTCATGCCCAAGACTCCTCAACATTAACACTAACCCGCTCAACTTAATAGCACAATCATCAACGAGCTCTTCTTCCTTCATCCGCAAGCCTTCAAGCTCTCTTTTCAACGTTGCAACTCGAGCCGTCCTCACCCGATCTACACCCAAGTATCGTATCTTTAAATCATCCCACACCTTTTTCGGGTCCGTGTGACTCGATATTTGCAACACCATCCCTTCCAGTATTGCTTGAAACAAAAATGCTAAGGCTTGTTTTGACTTCTTAGCATCCTGTTCTTCCTCGAGAGTCCTTGGTTCCACCGTCTCCAAGAGACCATGTGCATCTAAGATGGACTTAACCTTAATAGCCCATACCGGATAGTTGGTTGCAGTCAAGGTCGGAACTTGGTAAGACATCAAAACTGCTTCTTTTGCTTGTACCATCTCCGTTCTTCACTTTCTTTCTATTAATCGACACGTTCTCTTTTTTTCTTCTTTCCGTCGATCTCTTTCTTTACTCTTTCTTTCTTGTAATGCGACAGCGGTTCTTTATTTCTTCTTTCTTGCAGTGCCGCCTTGTTTCTTTCTTCTTTCTTTGCTGATTTCAATCAGCCTCTTTCTTTCTTCTTTCCTTTATTACGATCTCGTCACATGAAATCGCCGGTCTTCTACTTTCTCTTTTCAATCGAACATGGTATGAGCCCTAGGCTCTGATACCAAAGGTTGATTTTGGATTCCATACACACTCCCAATCACACAAGCAAATTGCTCTCAAATATAAAGAAAAGAAGTATACGAATGAAGAAAAGATGAAAAGCAGATTGTTTTATTCCAAAGCAAAACATGCATTATATAGGCTACACTCCAACCCACGTTCAATCAATTAGAAAATACCATCTACTCACCTAGCCACTATAACCTATTCTAAAGGTAAAAATCCTAAAGTTCCGGTCCCTCTTCGTTCATCTAATAATTTAGTCAAACTCCACATTTTCTATTTTATTTAAATATGAAACAAAACAAACTAAATTACTAAATATTAAAACGAGTTCATAAATCAAACTTGTCAAGATTAAACCCAACATTCACCCTCTTAATCTTGACATGTTACTCCATCAAAGTAAAGTCGGTTCTTCGTCTTGAATTAAATTAGCTTCATTATCCTTCTCCTTCCATTTAGTGCACTCATACGCAAAATACCCAAATTTCCACATTCAAAACACCGGAACCCGCTTCTATCACCTCGCCCCAAGCCTCTTCCACGTCTACCGAAACCTTTTCCTTGACCTCTTCCTTTTCCATTTTTGCTTTCTTCACCATTTGAACTAGAAAGCAACAATTGACCTTGTTCTCCCTCTTTCTCACCATGACTTTTGATTCTTTCTTCATAAGCCTTAAGCCTCCCAACCGCTTTATCAAATAACATTGTATCCAACTCAATACATTGTTCGATAGATGCCACAATTTGAAGGAATGACTTTGGCATTGCATCAAGTATTCTTCTCACCATTTCTTCTTCCTCAACTTCACGCCCAAGACTCCTCAACTTTGACACTAACCCGTTCAACTTAGTAGCACAATCATCAACGAGCTCTCCTTCCTTCATCCGCAAGCCTTCAAGCTCTCTTTTCAACGTTGCAACTCGAGCCGTCCTCACCCGATCTACACCCAAGTATCGTATCTTTAAACCATCCCACACCTTTTTCAGGTCCGTGTGACTCGACATTTGCAACACCATCCCTTCCAGTATTGTTTGAAACAAAAATGCTAAGGCTTGTTTTGACTTCTTAGCATCCGGTTCTTCATCGAGAGTCCTTGGTTCCACTGTCTCCAAGAGACCATGTGCATCTAAGATGGACTTAACCTTAATAGCCCATAGCGGATAGTTGGTTGTAGTCAAGGTCGGAACTTGGTAAGACATTGAACCTGCTTCTTTTGCTTGTACCATCGCAATTCTTCACTTTCTTTCAATGAATCGACACGTTCTCTTTCTTTCTTCTTTCCGTCGATCTCTTTCTCTACTCTTTCTTTCTTGTAATGCGACACCGTTTCTTTCTTTCTTCTTTCTTGCAGTGCCGCCTTCTTTCTTTCTTCTTTCTTTGCTGATTTCAATCAGCCCCTTTCTTTCTTGTTTCCTTTCTTGCGTTCTCGTCACATGAAATCGCCGGTCTTCTGTTTTCTCTTTTCAATCGAACATGGTATGAGCCTAGGATCTGATACCAAATGTTGATTTTGGATTTCATACACACTCCCAATCACACAAGCAAATTGCTCTCAAATATAAAGAAAAGAAGTATACGAATGAGGAAAAGATGAAAAGCAGATTTTTTTATTCCAAAGCAAAACATGCATTATATAGACTACACTCCAACCCACGTTCAATCAATTAAAAAAATACCATCTACTCACCTAGCCACTACTACCTATTCTAAAGGTAAAAATCCAAAAGAACCGGTCCCTCGCCTTTCATTTAATAATTTAGTCAAACTCCACATTTTCTATTTTATTTAAATATTAAACAAAAAAAACTAAATTACTAAATATTAAAACCAGCTCATAAATCAAACTTGTCAAGATTAAACCCCACATTAGCCACTTGTGACCAACCTCTTGATTAGTATTAGTTAGCATGCCACCCACCGAACCTGTTACTACATCAACATAATCTAGCTAGATTTTGCTTGCTATACCAGCTGATTCAAAGTAAAAAAATTCAGAGTCTGTTAACTCAAATAACAAAACACTTAAAAACTACTAAAATGTCATTTCACACCTAATTATAAACTACTTACAATTGTCGAAATCCCTTAGGACGTCAAAAATGTGTTTGATTCGTCTACCATTGGATGAAGTTGAACAATTATGCATGTATGCATACATATATAGTCTTTGATAAATCCTCTAAATTGACATTGTAGAATGATTATCTCGACACTTTCGTTGATCTTAATGTGTATGGAAAGGTTTGTCAATCACATGTATATATCATTTACATCATGCCTTGTGAAGGAATCACAAGTCCTCTTGGCTCCACCAATGTGTCTCATAATTACATTATATAATAGACCGACTCAGATATGAAGAACTCATGTGTTCTTGGATGATTGCAAAAGAACTAGAACTCGCAAACCAAGAACAAAAGGAAGTTCTAATGGTAATCAAAAGTGAAATCTATCATATATGTGTTGTTTCATCTTTAGTTCCTATATTTTCTTACACTTCATTTTTAGGAAAACTATGGGTCGACTGATTCCGTGAATGTGGAAAAAGTGAAGTTGTACCATACTCTCAACCTTAGAGGTTTTTCATTCATTCATTAATTTTCTATGTCTTTTATTGTACACTTATGCATATTGAGCTCGCACGCTGCTGCGATGAGTTCTTGAATTTTATAAGGTTTGATTTCAACAACATGTTAAAATTTTACATCGATAACTCATTTTTGAAAGCAAAAATTCACATCAAAACATTGATAAAACAAACAGTCGCAACGGCAAATTCAGATTTTATAAACACCATGTGTTAAAGTTGTATGAGGATAACAATTTAAAAAAAAAATCGAAACCTTGAAGAAGTTTTAAGGGGTTGTATTTATATGCTCGGATGACTTGTACGTTATACGCCGCAACTTTGTGTTAAATAATACTTACATTAAAACGCAAATGAAATAAGCTCGCCACACCAGTATGTTCAAAATTTTATAAAACATCCGATATTAAAAGTTATAAAAGACTATAAAGATTTATTAGTAAATAATGTGGTAAAAGGTAGTTGGAAAAGAAATTATACAAGAAAAACAAATACAAAAATACAAGGGTAGTTTAACTTTAAAGTTCAATATTATAACTTCAATTTTATATTGGTTTCACTCGTACTCAAATGACTTGTATTTTAATGATTCAAGCACTTATACGTTATTATTCATTAACATTGTATTTATAAGTAGGTGCTTATATGTATAATAAGTGGAAGCGCATAACATGATTGATAACCGTGTTGTAGGGTGTGTATGAAGATTATGAAAGAGCGACTCACGCCAAGTTATACATGTAGTGTTGAAATCTTGTCTGGGAAAGATATTTAACGGTCATACCAATATGGAGTAACAATAAGATATTGAGTAATAATAAGACATGTTGAGTTTAATTATGTATGTTTAATGTAGATTCTCATGGTCTACTTAAAACCAAATTAAATTAACACTTAACTCACCTATATTTGAACTGGTAATAAAGGTCATATCCACAAGTAATACGTGGAAAGTGTGAATTTAATTGAATAAATTTTTATTGATTAATAAACCAACTTGGAATTAATGATTAATATATAAAACAAAGTTGCACACTAACAAACTTGGCTGGTTTTAAAAACGAAAATAAGAATAAGGATCCACTCCGAGGTTTAGGTTTGTAAAACACAAGTTATAAACTAGTTATACTTAACAAACAATCACCAACTACATGACTCAAATAAAAGTTCTCATTACCAAGATAATCATTTTAAACTTAGGATAGAAGATCTAGAGAAAGCCATTTCAATTCGTAAACTTGAACACACCAACTACATGACTCAAATAAAAGATCTTATTACCAAGATAACTGAAGCCAAGACTGAGCTTGTGATCAATAAAACCAGGACAAAAATGTGTTCTTGAAGAATAGATCTTCAAGAACATTATATCCTCATTCTTACATGAAAAGATTTGTTATCATAATAAGAAAAGACCAGAATCTACTAAGATAGCTCCACCACACACTCTACAATTTGTAAGATCTCCAAGGTGTGAAACTTGTCAAGATAAGCTTCCCCTCATAGACCCCATTCAAGAAGATGATGAAATTAAGAGGAGATAATGAAAGATGAATCTTAGAAGAATGAAGAAGATCATCCTAAGAATAGTCACTATTCTTTTGAGGAGAGGAAAGAGCCAGGGATGACCAATTCCAAAAGGAAGAACTTGATCAGAGTAGCCAAGAGAAGATCAAAGAAGTCTCAAGAGATAAAGGCCACTTTCAACCCCAAGCAAAAACAAGTCGTTATCTCTGTAGGATTTGAAGTGATGAAGACTAAAGACTCAACTATGAACTCTAATACCAGGAATTCTAGTTATGTCCAACTCACCCCCCTAAAGAAAAAAAGACTGATAAATTGTGTACCACTGCTACATAGATTGAACCAACTAGTTCCAAGACCAAGCCTCATCCTAAGAAGCTTGTTGCATCATATGTGAAGATGAAGATAGAAGTAGAAAGTGATCAAGATCAGTCTTCTACTAAAAAATTGTCACACCCTCAAAATCCACTTGCGGAGTTTTACCGCGAGGCGTGTGAACAAACCAGGATCACAGTCAATAGTTACTCAGAACGACTCTATATGCCATAAAATAACAAAATCAACCAAAACCAACGTTAAATAATGCGGAAGCGTTTTTGAAAACAACCCAAGTCTATAAAGTATAACTTATGGCAAAACAAGTGCCAAACCAAAAGTAAACCATAATTGTTAAATGTCAACTTGTCTTGAAGCAAAGTGTCTTAAAATGCAGTGAACCGTGCAGTGCTCCTATGGCAAGCAAGTTAAGGACCTGAGAAAAGCATACTAAAATGTCAACACATAGGTTGGTGAGTTCAAGAGTTTGAGTTCAATAATCATGTAAACAGTTGCGATAAATATAAGCAGTGTATGGTAATAGATAGCTAGTCTATTATCAACAAATATTAATACATAGTGATTTTGCAATTGAAGCTGACTGTGATAGTTGTTGCCTCCTGTCACGACTTACCATGTCGTGACAATGATCAATAGGACAAATTGCACCCGGTTGACCTCGAGTCACACAGGTGGGGCTCGTCAGACCCAGTAGTACTACCCAAGTTTCCCCGCTATTAAATATTAACAATTCAAAAGTGTGAGGACTTTTCTCATGGTAAACAACACTATATTAATATTTTACACAACTTAAATAATGAAAGCGTTCGTATAAATACCAGTATGCTATCTCCCCCAAAAGAGATTAAGTAAAGAGTGGGGCATG
The DNA here is from genome assembly GCA_025506515.1 of Flaveria trinervia. NCBI lineage: Eukaryota > Viridiplantae > Streptophyta > Magnoliopsida > Asterales > Asteraceae > Flaveria > Flaveria trinervia. The sequence continues at coordinate 5,800,986 of CM046455.1, read as the reverse complement.
AACTCACCTGATGTATGCAAGAGTACTTAGGGTTTATTTGAGAAACGAGAGGATAGCCAACCTTCAAAGGTTACCTAGATCATGTGAGTACATAAGTACGTGTAAATAAAAGACATGTGAAACCCTAATCATACCAAAATCAAAGACTCAAGCTTCCAGACAAATAGACACGTTTGACCTAGTTGACCCGTTGACCCGTTGGTGACATTATGGGTTATAATTCAAATAAAGCCAATGAACACATACAACATACATGATTAACATTCAAATAGTGTCATACATATGTTATATCAACCAGGTGTATCACATAGATCATCATACAATCAAGTACTATACAAGTCATGCGAATCTAGAACATTAACATAACCACTAGCTACAAAACAACTAACATGACATACAAGGTTCAACCATTCATCACATGCCATGTGAAGCCACTCACGACTTCACATCCTAAACCCTGCCAATCCCACTAAGTAGGGGCCTCAGATCCGCACGCGTGTATAATGATCACAACCAAATTCTTTAAGCATATACATTGCATTCACAACATCACAACAATCAATTACCAGACCCAAGCATGAAGTCCTACTACTACACAATACCCAAACCATACATGATTACCAATTCCAATTATCACCCATGATTATCCAAACATGCCATACAACCATTTAACACGTTCTATTACACTAGAATCCATCCTTGAACCTAATAGCAAGCTCCTAACATCTCAAACATGATCACAACATCATACTTCAACATTTACACAAATAAAGTTTCCCTTTTGGAAAGAATGTCCAAAATCTATCAAACATCCAAGGTATGCATGAATTCATCAATAATATACCAATTCAAGCTCATACTAACATCTAGACATGATCAACAACACTAAACACCTCAATCCAACAATCTTCATAAACAAAAGTTTCTACTTTTGGCAAGCTATGATCAACATCATCAAATTAAAGATTCTAGTATTCATAATATCAATCTAGCATCCAATTAACATCATGAACACATCCATAACATCAATCCATCAATAGATCACTACTACATGCAAAATAAAGTTACTATTCTTAGTAACCTATGAACAATGCATCAAAATCCCAACTTTCTTGCATAATCAACGTATTCTAACATTCATACAACCCAATTATCATCAAACATTCATCAAACAATCATCCACATCACATAATCAAGCCATTTTCGAATTAGGGCTTGCTTAACACCAAAATTCATGATCAAATCCCCAAAAACATATAATTCTTGCATAATCGACGTTAACTAGCATGTATACAATCTAACTAACATGTTAACATCATCAAACAACATCAATTTCGACTCCATGAATGCCAATTCACGAATTAGGTTCGGCCACTATGAACTCTTCACAAAAACTCGCAAAAACTAACCTTTAAACGTGTGTTACTTGCAATTGATGATTCCCACGAGATGTATGCCTTGAAATCGATCCAAAATCGCAGGTACTATGATGTTCTAGGCTGAATTCGAAGATGGAGAGGGTGTTTGGAGGTGGTTTGCGGCCGAAAGGTGGGTTAGGGTTTGGGAATTTTGTTTTAATTAATTTTATTTACATATTTACCCTTTAAAACCTTGTGTTTTGGTATTTTATAAAAACTAAGCTTTAAACTCTTTGTAAAGTGTTTTTAACTTCATAATATAAAGATATAAACTTATAAAGTTCATTATATATCTTATCTTTATAAAAACACAAGACATACGAATAAACAGCCACGTTTCCGCGTTACGCGATAAATTCTTTAATTAATTGTTTATAAATGTGTAAACACATAAACATAACCCAATATTCACATAATCACTTAGATTCACATCAAATTAACATTAATCATTATTATTAGGTCACCAACGTTAAACGACAACTAGTGTGTGCTCACGACACGTGTATACAAGACTTAACGGAACTAACGGAGTTTGATAACGGAAATTTACCGGATGTCACAAAAATACTCTTAGAAGGAAGCCAGTTGATTGCATCATGTGTGGTAGTACTTCTTATCTTTGCAAGTATTGCCTCTATAATCCCTAGAGTACTATCCACATGACCAAGATAAAAACTTCTAGAAAAAAGAAGAAAAAGATAGCTTTAAAAGGAAAGTCTTTTCCTTTCAAAAGCTCCAAAGTCAAGAAGAAGGTAAATGAAAACTTGCATTTGGATGAAAATTTAGTCTCAGAAAAAAGGAATACTTTCAAAGTACTGAAGCTTACTGTAATGAAAGCAAGAGCTTCCGAAGGTCCGGTCTTCAAAAATTCCAAAGTTGTCAACACTTTCGAAGTGTTGAAGGTCAGGTCTAATCTTCCAAAGATGGTGTGGAAGAAAAAGAAAGATGATGTGGTTGCAAGTTCTTCATCAACAATAGTTGATGATCCTCAAAGCTTGACTTTAGATCTACTACTGTTGCATTATCTTCAATTCACTTTGACAAGCCCAAGACCAGTAAGGGTTGGGTTTCCAAACGTAACTAACCATCTCTTTTTGTGCAGGAACATCTAAAGATCAAAAGGAATGTATGGATCATTGATAGTGGCTATTCCAGGCACATGACAGGCAATGGATCTTACCTTCAAAACTTTGAGAAATTAATGGAGGGCCAGTTGCTTTTGAAGGAGATTTAGGTGCTTACATTACTGGAAGGGGTAGGGCCACAAATGGTAAGCTTAGCATTAAAAAATGAAACTTTGTCAAGGAGCTTGGGTATATATACTAAGTGTATCCTAATTTTGTGATTAGAGACACAACATGTTCTTCACTAAGTATGAGTGCATTGTTCTCAAGCCCGTGGTGGTCAATTCTCAAGAGAATATCCTGCTTAGAGCCCCCAGGAAAGAAAATATATATAATATGGATTTATAGAGAACATTCCCTTCAAGAGAAGTCTCTTGCTTTCTATCTAAAGCAAATAGTGATGATCCTTTACATATGTATCTCTTTGGCGCCACTAATCTAATGAGTCTAGGAAGGACCTCATATTGTTTAGTGATCACAAACGCCTTCACTAGGACTCAAGATCAGATGTCATTTCCAAGTTATAGGACTTGTATCTATTAACTTTAGCAATGCATTCAGGGGTACAAAGATGTTCCAATACCTTGGCTTCATCATGATCTACCATCAGTGCTTGGTTTGGAGAAGCATCTTCCACCTGAAAGCTCCAGTCAAAGCCTTCTTCTTCAACAACAACAACAGCCTACTGCTTTGACTTCTCGTTTTGGAGGGCTTTGTCAGTGTAGTTGGGTCTGGACTGTGTTTGGCCACCATTTGTTCTAGGTGCCTTACACTCCTTGGCAAAGTGGCCCGTCAAGTTACAGTTGTAACACTTGACTTTGCCTTTGTCCAGACCAAACTTTTCATTGGTTGCATTGCTTGGAAACTTCCTTCGAGTCCGCTTGTAGAACTTCTTGACTCTGTGAGTGAGAAGAGCCATCTGTTGGACTATCTCCATGTACTTCGGATCATCTGGATGGATACAATCCAGGTCTTCATGGGTGAACAGGAAGCTGCCACAACTTTCATCAGAAGACACAAATGCTTGAGAAGAACTTGTTTCTTGGAATGGTCTTCTTTGGGTGTAGTTCTCTCTAGGTGTCTCTAGGAAGGTGATTAAAGGACCCTTAGGTGAGTTGTCAGGGTAGCATATGAGATGATGTTGGGGTTCTATGCTATCCCTTTCAACCACATGTAAGGCTGAACCTAATTGATTGTTGGAGTTGCCAGATGAACCTTGCATGTTCATCTCCATCTGGTAGCCACTGAGAATCCCATATAACTTTGTCAGAGTAAGAGTTTTTAGATTCTCAGTCCTCTTGATCACCACACAGTAGTTTGTCCACTGCCTAGGAAGTGAGGACATGAACTTCCTTACAATGTCCATGTTCTTAAGAGGAACTCCTCCATCCACAAGGGTATCCACAATCTCAACATACCTAAAGTACTCTTGAGTCATGGTTTCACTGTTTTAAAGGTGAAGTTTTCAAACTGCTGCTTCAGGAGATCTTTCTTGTTCTCCTTGGCTTCAGAAGAACCCTCATACATCAGTTTCAGTGCATCCCACAACTGCTTAGCAGTTTTGCACTTCTTGAAACCTCTGTACACAGAGTTTGGAAGGGCGGTTTGAAAGGGCGGTTTGAAAGGCTGTCATGGCTTTTCTATCAATCTCTACTCTCTTCCTGTCTTCATCAGAGTAGTTTGCAATATCCTTGGGGATCATACCAGCACCAGTAGTAGAAGGAGTGCTAGGTATGAAAGGTCCATTTTCAACAGACTCCCACATTCTTGAGTCTAGAGAACTGATGAAACCTTCTATTTTTAAACACTAGGTATCAAAGTCATCAAGAGTGATCATTGGGGACTTGTTCATGGTTCTAGTTTCCATATCAGTCTTGGAAATGGCTGCCATTTGAAAATTTTAGTTTTTGTGTGGGTGAGGGATCTTAAGATGGTGAGATCTTATATCAAGAGCCTGGAAAGCTCTGATACCAATGCAGGACCGGTGAAGGGGGGTTCACTTACAATACAACAACACAAAGAGAAGATTAACTAAACTCAAACAAGCAGTAAACTAGATTAACCATAATAAAGACACTAAGAACACAAGTAATGTAAGAGACAGAACACAAGTATATGGTTTTCAAGAATGCAGTATATTGCTTTTGTCTAAATTCTATTACAAGTGTTACAAAGCATGTCCATAAAGTTACAAGAACATGAGATACTTATACTACATCCTACAACTGTTCATACTATGAAAGCCAGCTGGATACAATTGACTAGACTCAAAACAAAATCAGTTGTAGAGTCAAAAAGGCAAATCGCCTTTTTGACTTTGTGACTATGACATGCCGTAGCTCACATCCTTATCTATTACAAAAGGATAAAGTACATGAAGTAGAAAGTTACAGACTCAAGACCTCAATGTACAGTTACCAAAAGCATGGACATTTTCACTAACTCATGTAAGTTGGTGACTTTACAGAGGTGCAGCGGAAAGGTGTCCAGCTTTATGGAATAGTACATCAGATAAAGCATGTTACTAAAAGTCTTCGGAAGAAATCTGTCTTCAAGAGTTGAGGCTTCGGAAGACTTTGTCTCTGAAGCTTCAGAAGACTTCATCTTTGGCTTCGGAAGATATTGGTCTTGGCTTCGGAAAATTTTACACTTAGAATATTTTTGTTGCATGTGTGAAACTTTCAAAGCATTCTTCTTCGGTACTTGTGCAGCATGCATGCAGAAAGTTTTTGGTTGCTTCAGCCTCCATGCATATTCTCTACAAAAAGTGACATTAAGAAGAAAAAGAAGTCCAAGGCATCCACCTCTACACCTTAGGATGAGTCAGTGCATCATGAGGCTACTCAAGAAGAGGCTGCTCAACCATAAACATTTGTAGAGCCTCTTACTATTGGGAGACGCATTTGTCCTGGACCTTTGCTGCTAATCAAGAAAAATGGTACGTCATTAGAGATTAAGGAGTCAAGATGTCTACTTCTGGCAAGACATGCCTGATCTTCCTCTACATGATCTCTATGACATGAGGAGATACTATGAGAGTCTAATGGATTCTGAACAAATGATGAAGAAAGGAATGGTCTTGATCGTGATGAGGGCTGTTAATATGTGATAAATCTCTTCAGTTTTGCTAGCATAAGCATAAGGGTGTTTGTAAGGTTTATACTTAAAGCCTAATTCAACCAAAGTAACCAAAGAGCTCTCAACATGCATGCATGAAGTGCAGAGTAAAAGTTACTTTGGAAGTTTTACACAACTCAGAAAGTATATGCTAAGTGTAAAATCTTTCAAAGCCAATTACCAAATCTTTCGCAGTCAATGATAAAGTCTTCCGAAGCCAAAAACTGATTTCTTTCAAAGATAGAGAAGACATGCTTTCTCTAATCACCTTTTGATAAAAGCTGAACAACTTTTCGTTGCCACCTCTGAAAACTCATCAACTTAGATAAGTTGATGAAAACATTCATACTTTTGTCACTATAGATTAAGGTCATTGGTTTGTAACTTTCTACTTTTGTATCTTTTATCCTTTCTGTAATACATTAGGATATGAACTATGACATGTCATAGTCATAAGTTAAAAGGCAATATGCCTTTTGACTATACATTGATCTTGTTGTTTAGATTAGTGCTTCTAGCTAGCTTTCAAAGTATAGCTTTCTGTAAGATATAGTATAAATGTCTAAGGTACTTTTATTTATTTTTATGCTTTGTAATATTTGTAATAGGACTTGAGAGTAATATACAATATTTTTGAAAACCAAATCTTATCTTGTTTTTGTTCTTGTTCTGTCTTATATTTACTTGTGTTCATAGTATCATCAACTAAAACTTGATTCCCTATTTGATCTATTAAGTGTTCTAAGTCTTTCCTCATTGTAAAACTAATTGTATTGACCCTATTCTGTGATCCTACAGTAATGTAACCAGCTGCTAAAATATGGATGTCTTTTGATCCAACTCTTTACTAAGACCATCTTCATCTTTGAGCTTTACATACGGAGGCCTCTCTTCTCTATGTAAGAAATTTACTCAAATCTATGAGTGTAACATCTTAAGTGTCCCAATGTTATAAGACATAAAATCATAGACTACTAGAAACCTATCTAAGTACACTTTCTTCAAGATAATGATATATACACACTAGATATAATAAAAACATATATTACATGGGTTAAATAATTAAATATTTATTATAATAAAAATTTATTAATCACGAAATGATATTCTAAAATGATATACGATTAAAATTACGTATAAGTAAAAATTATAAGTAACAAAATAAGAAAATCAACTTTTTAAACTTTTTCAAGAAAATATAATTTTTTTGTTTTAGATTAACCGTTTTAGAAAATGTCACTTCTAAAAAGTTTTCTCATGATAACTCAGTTTAAATCATTATAAAAAATATAAAAAATATGTTTTTTTTTGAAAAAAAAATTAAAATATTTTGTAGTGTCAAAAAAGTTTAATGTTTTAAAAAAATTCTTATTACCACTCTAATACTGACCAAGAGTTAAAGGAGACGACTAGTGCTTTGGAGAATGTCTATTTCTAATATCTAGAGGCTGTTGCTGGATGTTCTACTTTGCCACTAGAGGTTTGCAATCCTTGGCTACTAAAGGACTTAAGCTTAAGATACCTCTCATACAGCTTATGGATGAGAAAAGCAGTTAGACCAACAAGAGCCATGCCAACCTTGGATCCCTGGGTGCTATCCTACCCTTGCCACCGAAAACAAAGGAAACTCCCAGCATGGGTCTGTCGATCGTGCAAAAGAAGCCTTGATCATGTGATTGTCTAATCAGTAGGACTTTGTAATGGCTCTGTCGTCTTTTGTTGCAATTTTGCTGTTATGATGATTCTGTTTTGTAAACATTGCAATTTATAGCCTATCAATGCTTGTGATGTTATTTTCTAATTAATTTGTGTGCGCACATATGAGCAGGTTAAGGCCAGAACTCATTTCTTGGTAATTGCAATCAGGTTAAGACTGGAACTTGCATTTACCGTGTATATGCCCTTAGATAAAGAGTCATTAGTACATCATTTTGAGTTTATCCTTTCAAGATCTCAGCAACGTACGCATGTAGTGTAACTATTTGCAAGGTGTGTTTTTGGACTACTATGTTATGCATTGTTATAATGCTTTTTCCTTAATGTTTATAATGAGTTTGAGAATTAGTTTTTCATTCATATTTTCATTGTCAGGTCTAAAATATAACTTTCATAAACATAACATTGGCCTGAAGGCATAAAAAAGTGATTATGCTACCAAATCAATTATCACCAAACATCCTTGGCATAATACAAAAGCCATGCTAAACTTATTGATGAAGTAATAAATTTTGTTGTTTAGACCTAAAAACTTTATAGGTTTTCTACATTCTAGTGCATGGAAATTTGTCTACCTTGCATGTCCACGAGCTTATAGGAGCCTTTATGATGTGCTTTCTTGACTTGATATGGGCCCTCCTACTTAGGACCTAGCTTTCCTGGAGACTTACCTCATTTTTCCTTAAGACCAAGTCTCCTAGATGAAATGCCTCTTGTCTAAACCGAGCGTTGTAGTATTTTCCAACATCCTATTGTACCTCTCTTTTGAAACTCTGTCTTGATCTCTATGTTCCTCAATCAGAACCGAATTGAGCAGCACCTCTCGTTTGTTTCTCATGTATTTGAAACACTATGTTATTGGTGATGCTACTCTGATCTCAACCAGGATCACAACCTCATATCCAAACATCACCATGACTCATTTTCTTTGTCATCCTTATTGCCCATCACAAATTCGACAACCCTTCTATCCATTATTTGTTGTACCTACCTAGTCGAGCTTTTAGACCATCCACGATGATTATGTTTATTCTCTCTATCTGGCCATTAGCCTATGGGTGTGCCACCGATGTGAAGATCTAGCGAATGTAAAAATCCTTGCACTAACCCATGAATGGTTCATCGGTAAATTGTTTCCTATTATCTGTGACTACCTCTTTTGGCAATCCGAATCGACAAATGATGTTTTCCTAAAATAATTTCACCACTTGCTTCTCAGTGATGGATGATATCAACTTTGCTTCTACCTATTTGGTGAAATAGTCGATAGCTATAATTAGAAATATGGCCTTGTTACTACTTCTTGGAAATGTCCCTACGATGTCCATTCCGCATTTGTGAAATGGCCATGCAGATATCATAGGAATCAAACTGTGTTCGGGGATATGTTTTATGGGAGAGTGTAGTTGGCATGATTCACTTCGTCATATTTCTTCCATGGAATCCATGTGCATTGTCAGCCAATAGTATCCTAGATTCAAAACTTTTGCTACAATGGTTCATGGCCCTACATGGGCTCCGTAAATTACCATATGGGCTTCTCGAATCACATAATTTCTCTGCTTTGGACCTATGCATCACTGTAAAGATTATATGTATGATTTTTTGTAAATCTTTCTTTCTAGCAAGGTATACCGGCTAACCTTCTTCCCTAATCATTTGGCTTCATCTTTGTCTTCTGACAAAACTAGGTAATCATAAATGGGTGTCATCCATGTTGTTCCTTCTTATTGCATGATACTTCCACTTTTTGTAGCAAACTCTGACCGAGTATTTCCACCAAGACCTTTTGTAAGGTGTGTGAAAGTTAACGAAGCTAATAAAGCATCTACTCTCTTGTTCTTTGTTCTTGATATCTGCATGATTATGCACAAGCGAAAACTCCTTACCAATGCCTTAACTGGGGATGAATATGCCTTCATTTTTGGCTATTTAGCTTCACATTCTCAGGTCACTTGGCTAGCCACCAGTAGTGAATCTAGGAATACTTGTATGTGTTTGACCATAAACTGCTAAGTTATCTTCAATGTAGCCAGTAAGGCTTCATACTTTGCTTCATTGTTTGTGTTAGGAAAATCAAAACATAGTGCATAAGTGAGTTCGATCCCATCTAGGTGAACTAGGATTATGCCCGCCCTGACCCTTCAGCGCTCGAGGCTCCATCAATGTATAGCACCCATTCCTGAGAACCGTTTCTCGATCCCCCTTTACCCACTGCACTTACTTCTTTATCATCCTTTGGGGTTTCTATCAGGAAATCTGCTAAGACTTGCCCTTTTATTGTTGTTCTAGGGACGTAGGTATGGTTTGTTCTCCTAACTCAATGGCCCATTTGGCTGGTCGTCCCAAGTTTTCTCATCTAGCCAAAACTTCTTTCATTGGCTGATTAGTCAGCACATGATTTTGGAAAAATTGTCGTCATAAAGAATTTTGGAAAAATTGGTGTATCATTTTGTGGATCAACTAAAAATGTTTTCAAGAAAACAATGGTAATTTTGTAACTACTTATTAGATATTAACCTTAAAGTATGTTACAGCCCATGTGATGCTCATAGTTTAAAATTAGTAATTTTTATACGGCTAGATATTGTAAAAAGTTAGGCATTTTTTTTGGAACAGTACAACGTGGTTTTTGTTTGTTTTCACAATGTACTATAAGAGTACAAGTTTTAAAAGATAATCCTCCATATATAACTATTAAATCATTATCACAAACATGTTTGAAAAGTCATATAAAAGATATTAAAACAACTAGATTTCAAGCTTTATAAGTAAAAGAATTGTTATTAGAATTATATGTTAAATCAATTGATTATAACGATCTTTAATTTAAAAGTGAGGTTAAATACTTAGTTAAAACTAAATTAGAAATTTTTGAATTTTTATCAGGTGTGGTAATTTGGTATGATATTTTGTAAATTAATAATATAGTTAGAAACAACATGCAAAAAAAGACATGAGTATTGACAATGCTATAACTCAATTAGATGGACTTATTTGCTTTTTAAAAATATAGAGATGACAAAGATGAATAAAATGTGATTGCGGCTAAAGAAATTACCTATTTTTCAAATACTTAAGTGCACACCCAACACAAGTCACAAAGAACACGTGTCCATTATCTTACGATATCTAGATATTTCTTAAGCCCCAATAGTTGTAAAAGAGTATTTATAGCATTTTTATAGAAGATGATACAACTAGGTATATATATATTTGATTTATTAAAGAAATTATTAAAATAGGACTAGATGTATATAACATTAGGCAACAAGGTTATGATAATGGATCATATATGAAAGTATAAGGAGTACAAAAATTCTTATTAGATATTAACCCTAGAGTATGTTACAGCCCATGTGATGCTCATAGTTTAAAATTAGTAATTTTTTATATGGTTGGATATTGTAAAAAGCTAGGGATTTTTTTGGAACATTACAACGTGGTTTTTGTTTGTTTTCATCATGTACTATAAGAGTACAAGTTTTAAAAGATAATGCTCCGTATATAACTATTAAATCATTATCTCAAACTCGTTTGAAAAGTCATATAACAAGTATTAAAGCAACTAGATTTCAGGCTTCATAAGTAAAAGAAGTGTTATTAGAATTATATGTTAAATCATATTATTATAACGATCTTAAATTAAAAGTGAGATTAAATACTTAGTTAAAACTGAATTAAAAACTTTTGAATTTTTATCTGGCATGGTAATTTGGTATGATATATTGTAAATTAATATATAGTTAGAAAGAACATGCAAAAAAGACATGAGTATTGACAATGCTATAACTCAGTTAGATGGACTTATTTTCTTTTTTAAAAGTATAGAGATGACAGAAATGAATAAAATGTGATTGCAGCTAAAGAAATTACATATTTTTCAAATATACTTGAGTGCACACCCGACACAAGTCATAAAAAACACGTGTCCATTATCTTACGATATCTAGATATTTCTTCAACCCCAATAGTTTTTAAAGAATATTTATAGCATTTTTATAGAAGATGATACAACTAGATAAATGTATTTTTGATTTATTAAAGAAATTATTAAAATAGGACTAGATGTATATAACATTAGGCGACAAGGTTATGATAATGGATCAAATATGAAAGTATAAGGAGTACAAAAATTCTTATTAGATATTAACCCTAGAGTATGTTACAGCCCATGTGATGCTCATAGTTTAAAATTAGTAATTTTTTATATGGTTGGATATTGTAAAAAGCTAGGGATTTTTTTGGAACATTACAATGTGGTTTTTGTTTGTTTTCATCATTTACTATAAGAGTACAAGTTTTAAAAGATAATGCTCCGTATATAACTATTAAATCATTATCTCAAACACGTTTGAAAAGTCATATAACAAGTATTAAAGCAACTAGATTTAAAGCTTCATAAGTAAAAGAAGTGTTATTAGAATTATATGTTAAATCAATTGATTATGACGATCTTAAATTTAAAAGCGAGGTTAAATACTTAGTTAAAACTAAATTAGGAAATTTTGAATTTTTATCAGACATGATAATTTGGTATGATATTTTGTAAATTAATAATATAGTTAAAAACAACATGCAAAAAAAAAACATGAGTATTGACAATGCTATAACTTAATTAGATGGACTTATTTGCTTTTTTATATAGAGATGAAATGAAAAAATATGATTACAGCTAAAGAAATTGCATTAGAAGTGAATGTAGAACCTATGTTTCATGAGAACGTATTATTCGTGAAAATGAAAACATTGATAAATGTTGATAATGAAACTTTGAAAACACAATTTATAAGTTTTAGGACTGAAAACTTTTTATATATAAGAAACCAAACTAGTTTTTTACTTAAAAATAGATTTGAATAATTTAAAGAGTGAGAAAATATTTTTGGTTTTATGTTTACTATTTAAAAGTTATAATTCATGAATTAAGAAATTATAAAAGATAAGTGTATTAACCTTGAAAATAATTTAAAACAAAATGATACAATAGATATTAATAGTTTAGATTTATTTTAAAAACTAAATATATTAAAAGATATTATTTCTTTAGAATCAGACACTCTTATTATTATACCTAATAATATTAAAATTTTTAATTCTTTTCCAAATGTGTATTTGCCTATAGAATTTTGCTAACTATTCATGTAACTTTTGCTTTCGTAAAACGAGGCTTTTACAAATTAAAGCTTATAAAAATTTACTTGAGATCTACAATATCACAAGCAGAATTAAACGGTTTAGCTACTTTGGCTATTGAAAAAGAATTCGTAAAATGATTTATTTATGAATATTTCATTAATGAATTTGCATTATATAAAGCTATAAAAATAAATTTCATATAAACATCTATACATAATATATACACAATATATAATTAAAGATAACTTTAAACTCCATCAAGTATAAACATTTTAGTTTATTATTACCAGTCTCAAGTCTGAATAAACGAGAGTTTTAATAGATAAAAATTCGGAAAGGGTCCCGTCTTTTAATGTGATTGGGGCCTAAAAAACATTAAGCCGGCCTCTGAACCAAGTCAATATTGACAAACACCCTAAGTACAAAAAAAAAACACATTACCACTCTAACCGTCCGGTCATGTCATTTCAAAAGTAATCGAAGAGCCTATAAAATCAAACATTATGTGGTTGCATTCAGAGCAATTAGAACCTGCTGGAGAAATGGCATTCTCAAACAGGTAATAGTTAACTCCCTCTTATGGTTACTAATTAAGACAAACAAACATATTGCTAAATTATATCCTATCAAATTAACCTTAGCATCAGTGTGATGAGTAGTCTTTCATCCAAATGGACGAAACCATCATCCTTTGTGTCCAAGGTAGGGTATCATACACCCACAGCATCTGAGCCCAGCTTTTCTCCACTCTCTACAACAATGACCAGCGGTCTGAACTCTAAGTTCTTTAAAGTTTATGATACACTCAAACACGACCTACTTCATGATCCTTTGTTTGAGTTCGACTACAGTTATCGTCAGAGAGTAGAACGGGTACTATTTGTATGTACGTATGTATGTATATATGCATTTACCTTATTAGCTGATGGCTTTAATGATCATATAATAATCTTGATACTCTTTGACGCAGTTGATCGACTATAATGTACGTGGAGGTATAATCAGTCCAAGAATCAACTTAATTTGCCTTTGTTATTCTAGTGCTACGAATCTAATAGAATGGTCGGGTCAGGTTGGGTCGGGTATTAAGAGCATCAACAATTACGAACCCCAAAAACACCAAAAAATATGACACATCAGAAAAATACTCATGCTTTAAAAGCCTTAAAAACCTCGTAAATGGATGAGGTGGTGTTTTCTTGGGCTTAATGACGCCCTATTGGAGATGATCTAAGTAAATATTACAAACATGATGCAGGAAAGATGGTACGCGCATTTTCTGTTGTTGATAGCTACTACATCCTTAAAGGAGAACAACTGACAGATGATGAAGTTTTTCTTGCTTGTGCCCTTGGTTGGTGCACTGAATGGGTAAGCAATAAGATCAAGCGTAATTTACCATATACATTTCAAAAGTGTGCGAACGATATTTTCTTTTGGTATTACAAAACTTTCATCGTGAGACCTAAACATCAAAGGGTCGTAGCACAGCTGATGTCGAGCATCCCCATCGATTTCATATCTAACCCGGGTTCAACTCCCCCCTCTTTTTGGGCATTTTTCTTTGTTCTGTTTTTAACATTTCTTTTACCTGATTTTTAGGTTTTTTAATCTATTTTTGTTATTATATTCCCAAAATTTTTCAGTTTTACTTGTTTTTAGTATGTAATGACTTCTATTTTTCTTTTATTTTTACGTTACAAATCTTAACACTCTCGTTGGATCATGCAACCGCAAAGCTATCATTTAATTTTTTGGAATTGGTACGACAAGCCTTTATACATGTGTTATAACCGTCGCGTAATGCGGATGCTGAACACTAGTGTTTAAATACTTAGGGGTTCCTCATTAGGCATTGTATCTTGTTGTAAACTAAGGTCATGTGTTGATTGATCAAACTTAACACTTTATTGCAAATATTGTTACATGCAGTTTCAAGCATTTTTACTGGTACATGATGACATAATGGATGACTCTCACACACGAAGAGGACATCCATGTTGGTTCAGACTCCCAGAGGTCTATCTTTTTATCTAGTACATAATATTAATACGAATTGCGCTCATCGAGTATTGGCTGTTTAACTTTAGGTTGGCATGGCTGCTGTAAACGACGGCGTCCTTCTTCGCAACCATGTTCATAGAATCCTAAAGAAATATTTCCAAGGAAAGCCCTATTATGTGAATCTGGTAGACCTATTCAACGAGGTGTGCTATACAAAATTATTTCATATTATTTTCTTAAACAACTCGTAAGGTTGCTATTTTGTGACGTTAATTGAGATAATAGTTTCAAGCCCGTGTTGAGAATTAATATTAATCTTCAGTTCATTCGATATGATTGTGCAGGTGGAGTTCCTAACAATCTCTGGACAGATGATTGATGTCAAAGAGAAAGATGTCTCAAAGTATTCTCTGTCTCTGTAAGTGGCAGTATTAACTAGTAGGATTCTTCTATTCATACACTAGTTAGTTCTAACACATTAATGTTGATGCAGCAACCATAGGATCGTTCACTACAAAAGTGGTTATTACTCTTTATACCTTCCAGTGAGTTGATATACATATTAATTGCATTTAAGATTTGTTGTATAATTGTCTTCAACTACAAGTAAATTTAGTTGAACACATCCATGAATGTATTGATATGTTGAGTTTAACTCAAGGTTGCATGTGCACTCCTTATGTTGGAAGAGGATGATGTTTATCATGTTCTGGTGAAAGACGTCCTTGTAGAATTGGGTATATATTATCAAGTGCAGGTAATTACAACTGAAATGGCATTCTACTAGAGTATATATAAATCCATGATTCAGAACTTTTTTAGTTTATAAGGAATTTTAAAATAATCATTAGTGGTTGTAGGTGATGAATGTTTCTAGGTAATCGCTACTTGAGGTAGCAACTCTAACGTTTTTAACTTTGAATTCACTCGTTAACTTAGCAGACTCTACATTTAACGTCATTTTAGCCACTTGTGACCAGCCTCTTAATTAGTATTAGCTAGCATGCCACCCCACCGAACCCGTTGCTACATCAACGAATAGAGTCTGCTTGCTATACCAGCGAATTCAAAGTTTAAGAAGTCAGAGTGTGTTACCTCAGATAGAAAATTACCTAGAAACTACTAAAATGTCATTTCACACCTAAGTATAAACTACTAATAATTGTCTAAGTCCCTTAAAAAGTCAAAAAATGCGTTTGATTCGTCTTCTTTGGATGAAATTGAACAATTATGCATGCATGCATGCATACATACATACATACATGCATATATAGTCTTTGAAAAAGCCTCTAAACTGCTCATTGTAGAATGATTATCTCGACACTTTCGGTGATCCTAATGTCTATGGCAAGGTTTGTCAACTCAATCATATATATCATTTCGATCATGCCTTGTGAAGGAACCACAAGTCTTCATGGCTCCATCAATGTGTCTCATAATTACATTATATTACAGACCGGATCAGATATTGAGGAGCTCAAGTGTTCTTGGATGATTGCAAAAGCATTGGAACTCGCGAACGAAGAACAAAAGGAAATTCTAATGGTAATCAAGAGTGAAATCACACCATATATGTGTTTGTTACATCTTCCGTTCCTTACATTTTCTTACCCTTAAAAATTATAGGAAAATTACGGGTCAACTGATTCCGCGAAGGTGGCAAAAGTGAAGGAGTTGTACCTTACTCTCAACCTTGAGGTTTTTCATTCATTTCATCATTTGTTAATTTCCTACGTCTTTTATTGTACACTCATGGGGACCATGCATGTTGTGGCTCGGTGTTGAAATTTATAAGGTTTGTCTTTTATTGCACACTCGTGGGGACCATGCATGTTGTGGCTCGGTGTTGAAATTTATAAGGTTTGATTTCGACAACATGTAAAAAATTTACATCGACGATCATTTCTGAAAACAAAAAATTCACAAATCGAACTGTTGATAAAAAAACAAGTCGCGCGTAACGGAAATTAAGATTTTATGAAACATTATATTTTAAAGTTTGACGAAAAAAAGAGTTTTTTTTTAATATTGAAACCTTGAAGAAGATTAAACGGCTTATACTTTCTATGCTTCTATGACTTTTACATTATACGCGCAACTCCGTTTTATATAATAGTTATATTAAACCGTTAATTAAAATAAGCTTATCATACCACTATATTCAGGATTTTATAAAATATCAAATTTTAAAAGTTATAAAAAAAATATTAGTGGGTCATGTGGTAAAAGGTAAAAGAAATTAAACAAGAAAAACAAATACAAAAATACAAGGGTAGTTAAACTTAATAGTACAATATTATAACTTTAATTTTATATTGATTTATTCATACTCAAATGTGTATGTACTTTAATGATTCAAGCACTTATACGTTATAGTTCAATGAACTTGTATTTATAACTAGGCGCTTATATGTATAATAATTGGAAGGGCATAACATGGTTCGTAACGTGTTGTAGGGTGCATATGAAGATTATGAAAGAGAGACTCATGCCAAGTTCACCAAATTAATTGACTCTCACCCAAGCAAAGCTATACAAGCAGTGTTAAAATCTTGTCTAGGAAAGATATTTAAGGGCCATACCAAGGTGGAGTAACGGTAAGATATGAAGTACCAAGACATGTTGAGTTTAAATATGTATGTTTTACCATATGTTGTATGTTGGATATCTTGTCATCACTTAATATATTATGTGGTATTTAATTACTTACTATTACATTTGTTGTGTTGTTAAAATAAAAGGAAAGATCTAACAAGTGTTTGTGTACCAAATAACCATGCATCTATGTAATGTAGCCAACCACAAAAATATGGATGTCTTTTGATCCAACTCTTTAATAAGACCATCTTCATTACCGAGTTTTACATATGGAGCCCTCTCTCCTTTAGGTAAGGAACTTTATGGGAATCTATGACTGTGAGATCTAGTAACATTTTAGTGCCCCATTGACATCGGACATAAGGTCATCGCCTACTAGAATCCTATCTAAGTACACTTGCTTCAAGATAATGATATATATGTGATTAGATGTTGTAGACCTTTTGATATTGGACATTTTTAATGTGAGAGGCGAATCACAATCATTATCATATAGTGTTCACCTAAATAGTTACTGAGTGAAGAATTAAAGGTCATCCAATTTGAATTAAAGTGATCAAATAAAACAAAATTTTGAGTATGGTCATGCATTTTTTGGTTTAAATCAATAAGAGCTTAATTACGAGTCATCGTCTGATTAAAATAAGGGAAGAGGTCCAATGTCATCCAATTTGAATACACATACATACTTTCTTGTTCGTTGATTGGTTTTTATCTTTTAAATCACCTTGTCTTTTATGTATATTATATTACAAGTATTTCTTTGATAGTCATTTCCATGTACAAATAATAACAGTTATGTCTTGACGTAAGAGTTTCCATTCAATATGTATACATATAACATTTGACATGAATATATTTTATAATTTTACATAACACACCTAAAATATATTTTAAACATAAAATACAAGTATTTAATGCAATAATTCTTAATTTACCAACATTTAGTAAACTTCTCTTTATTAATATATTATTTAATACACATTAGATTATTTAATTTAATTCATTAAGTAAAATTTATTTATTATATTTTAATTAATATTTAAATTTACACTTACTTTTTATACTGTATAATTAAATACAATTTAAATCAAAATTATTTTATTAAATACTTAACTTTATAACCATTATATATTTTCTAACTTATACTCTCAAGTTAAGTTAAATTTACACTTAATCTTCTGAACTTCAAAAAAAAAGTTTCTTCTATTTTCTTTTAACCAATCTATAATATAGCACATTAACTTTAATAAAATTAGCATCTACATATTCATTGTTCTTCTATTTTGTTTCGAGGATTTATTTATAACGGTATTTCTTCTTGTTATACTTTTTTATCAACGTTTCACATATTAATTTTTTATAGTTGGTTGATACTAACATATATACATCAGAATTAGCATTTTTCAATTTTACAATCCTGTGCATAGCACGAGTCACTCTACTAGGATTATTAAAAACTCTATGTTGATGACACAAGAACCACAATATAGCAAACTCTAAGGATATGTTTAGTATTGGGTAATGAAATGGACGAAGATATGGTATGAATGAGATAATGGAATGGATAAGAAAATGAAATAAATCATTATATTTCATTATCATGTTTGGTTACTTTTTAATAATAAATGAATTATACTTTGTGTTGTTTGCTAAGTATGAAAAAAATGAAGCAATGAAATGTAAAAGTAGTTATGATGGTGATGGTTTTTGAAATATTAAAGGGTAACCAAACAAGACAATGAAATGTTTCAAATAACTAGATAACATTTTTGAAACTAAAGGGTCAAGTTGAAAATCAAATTTGTTATCTAGTTATTTGATTTATCTTAATGTTTCAAAAACAATAAACGTGTCACTTAATCAATTTAACTTAAATTCTATAATTTATAAAATAAATTTATAAATACTAAAAAGTTATTAATATCTATAAGATTTTAAAATATTCAACCAAAATAAATAATAAAATTACAAGTTCTTGTAAGATTTATAAAATCTATAAAGATTTAATTAAAATGAGTTAAATTAAAATTAGAGTCTTAATAAATTAGAGTTTAAATTGTAATTTTTAATATATTTTAATTATTTAATTTTATATTCATTTCGAATTCCAATCCTCAATCCCGCAACTAAGTCTACCTCTACCCTTCCTACCCATGGATCCGCTAAAAGTCCTTAATTTTAATTCTACGCCTTCACGCACTCCTATCCTCGATATGTGCTCAGGGAGGTGCAAGTCTACCATATCTTGTCTACTTATCTCGTTCCAAGTTAACCTAGGTCTACCTCTACTCCTCTTACCCTCTACGTTGATGTTCTCTACTACTCTAACGGGTGCTACCATCGACCTTCGCTTTACGTGCCCAAACCATCTTAATCTTCCCTCTCGGATTTTATCTATGATACCATCCACCTCTAGCCTCCGTTGAGACACATCGTTTCTTATTCGATCCAATCTTATATGGCCACACATCCACCTCAACATTCGTATTTCCGCGACCTCGATTTGTCTCTGGTGCGATTTCTTTATGGCCCAATAGTTTGTTTAGTATAACATAGCTGGAGGTACTGCTACTCTATATAGTTTTCCTTTTAGTTTTGTTGGGAACCTTTTATCACACAGGATCCTTGATGCTGCTCTCCATTTGCACCATCTTGACTGCACACGGTGAGCTACATCACTGTGTATCTCTCCGTCCTCCTGTACGTACGAGCCCAGGTATTTGAACCTAGACGTATATGGTACCATCATACCATGGATACTGATTTGTGTGTCCTCTTCATCCTCACCACTAAAGTTACAATACATGTATTCCGTCTTAGAGCGACTTATCCTTAAGCCTATGCGCTCTAGTGTGGTTGTCTACTGTTTTAGCCTCTCGTTAAGCATCGTTTTAGATTTTGATATTAATATAATATCATCTGCAAACAGTATGCACCAAAAGACTGGCTCTTGTATAGACTTAGTCATCTCATCCAACACTATTGTGAAGAGAAATAGGCTCAATGCCGATCCTTGGTGTAGTCCCACTTCCATAGGGAAAAAGTTTGTCTCTGACCGGTGCTCTTACACACGTTTTTACCCCTTCATACATATCCATTATTATTTTGATATACCTCTCTGGTACCCTTCTAAGTCGTTGACTTTCTCAAATGAGTTGACGCGACGCACTGTTATATGCTTTTTCTAGGTTAATGAAAACCATATGTAGGTCCCTTTTCTTTTCTCTATATTTCTCAATTATCCTTCTTATGACGTGTATGGCTTCTGTTATAGAGTGTCCTGGCATAAATCCAAATTGGTTTACCGCTATCTGGTTTCTCGTCTAATTCTCGTTTCAATAACTCTTTCCCATAGTTTCTCATCTAATTCTCATAATGATTCTTAATAATCTTTCTATATGTACTCCCCACAAAAACCACACTTATTCTGAAAACCCATCACAATGATACTCTTATGAACCATACCTTTAATCTTAAGAAACATGATTCTTGTATCAACCTTACACTAATACAACTTTGAGATATCAATGTCATAGTAAACAAGAATTGGTCATTTAAGAACTATGTCAAAGTTATCTGTTTTGAGAAGCTCCTTTGGATTTGTATTTTACTCAAAAGTGTCTCAAAAATATTTCACATGTTCGTCAAGTCGACTCTCGTATTGATCTAATGCTTGGTGCTTCACTCGTGACAGTCCTCCTAATCGTCTTGAACCGTTTAAAATGCAAAAGCTTATCAGCCAAAAGTCTAATCAAATTTATTATTTTAAAGCACATTGTCAAGAAACCCATAAAATCACAAATCAAGAAACTGAACAAACTTAAGCGTAGCAAAACATCATAGTCAAAACCCATTGAGTTTAAACATTCCCAACGGTTCACTTGAGAACGAGAAATAAAACTCAAGTTTCCTCTTATCCTTGATCAGTTGTTTCGTGATTAAATTTCAGGACGAAATTCCTATAGCAGGGAAGACCGTGACATTTGTTCATTTTGGAAAATCTAAACCTGAATCTGTTTGGTTCAAGTTGAAAATCAAATTTGTTATCTAGTTATTGATTTATCTTAATGTTTCAAAAACAATAAATGAGTCACCTAATCAATTAACTTAAATTCTATAATTTATAAAATAAATGTATAAATGCTAAAAGGATACTAATATCTATAAGATATTAAAATATTCAACTAAAATTTATAATCAAATTACAAGTTCTTGTAAGATTTATAAAGTCTATAAAGATTTAATAAAAAGGTGTTAAATTAAAATTAGAGTCTTAATAAATTTAGAGTTTAAATTATAATTTTTAATTTATTTAAATAATTTAATTTTATATTCATTTTAATTTTCAATCATAACCCCCTTTTGAAAGAAATCTAACTCAACATTAATACCATTCATAACCCCCTCTAACCTCTATTATAAAAACAAGCTTTAGGTCTTACTTTTATTTGCTCATTCTTTAAAAATCTCACTACCAAACCTTTTTTTCAACCTTTGGTTTTAATCAATTTTATGAATTTTTTTACAAATAATTTCAAGAAATTTCTAATACTAAGGTATCCTTATATTGCTTTCATACTATGCATTTATATATTGTTTCAATTATCCTAACATCCAATTAATCTCATGACTTTATGTTCTTACTTTTATTCTTTCTTCTACTAAATTTATTTTTATTTTAATCATTATCATTTGATTATCTATCTTTTAGCATTCACTAACCTTATACCAATCACTAACATTTCTAAATCATGCTAAGAACACGTTAACGTAAACAAAGAATCTCGTTTGCATATGGACGGCTATGTCGCCGTAATCGGTTATTCCAAACAATTAAATCTCTAAATGATGGCTATGTCAAAATCTTGGAATATTTTTTTTAAAACTCAAATGAAATCTAATATATCATATGTTGACATATTAATTTTTTTCTAACCAGTTTCATGCTTTAGCAATTTTAAAAGTGCACATAAGTGCCTTACGATATGTTTGACATAATATAGTCTGACTTCCACTAACTATAACTTGGTTGTAACAAACTAAATTTGACTAAAATCAGACTCTAATATTAGCTTCATTAAATTACCTTTTTAACAATAATGTATACATCTTCAAAGTCGATTGGACGACTCAACAATAACTTTCGCAAGATAAGTGTGCATTTCAGCACCTTCTGTCTTGTGCTGTTCTTTTGACTTATTTACGGATCTTTTCATAAAAATGTTTCTCAACAAAAGTTGTTTGGGAGACTCTGAACTAGTCAACTTTAAATGTTTATAATTTTATGCAAGTGTTTGCTATTTTTAAAATATGTTCAAACACGTATCAAACATTCTTTCCAGAATCAAAAATTGGTGCAGTATTACTTTTTCAATCTACCTTTCGCTTTTTGGCATTCTCTAAACATCCTAACTTCTTATAATGAATTTAAACCTCAAGTTATTTTTTTCTTTTTATCCTTTACGACATCACATTTAACTCTTGAACATCCAAGCTTTCTTATATACTCTATAACCATCATCATACAATGTGAGTTTTCCATGTGAGTTTTTCATGCCCTTTTTTATTTTATTTCACATTTTTTTGAGTGAAACATGTTAATCCTATAAACATACACTTGTAAAAATTTTGAAACTTGTAATGCACAAGCAATTCATTTATAAACTACTCATGGTTATTTGAGATATTTGTGAGCCTTATATGATAGTCGTCTTGTAAAATAATTATTAACTATTGCTAGCCTAGCGACGTCATAGATCTATGGACCTGAAAGCCTATTTGGTGCTAGAGCCGAGGTTATTACCGGCTCCAGATGACGTATGACTTATTCATTATAAGAACCAAGTACACTTAGCTAATCGTTATAACTTGTAATGGATATCTTTGTCAAGGTTTGATTGTATCATTAAGCTATCTATATTCTTGCAATATCTCTTAACCTATGACATGAATTACCTCTTAAACTTTGTTTTCATACGTATGTACAAATTTATAGGAACTCACCACATTATATGTTTGCCTTTTATTTTTAACATGTTTCAGGATTGCTACTTGAGGAATTCTTCTTGCACATATAGGACTTGGACCTAGTTAAACAAAAAATTTTATTTCTTTGTTTGAATCTTCATTGTAATGTAATGATTTACTTGATTTTATTATTCAATGAAAATGGCATTAACATTATTTTAAATTATTTAATTCCATGAGCTATAAACAATCTTTTCACATTCATTCGCCCCGATGATTCCGCCGTCAGTCGGTGTATGACTGCGGCGGTGGCTGATGGTGCTTTCTGGCGGCGGTGGTGACCAAAGGTGGTTTCTGGAGGTGGTGGTATCAGGAGGCGGTGGTTTCTTGCGGTGTCTTCTGATGGCGGTGGTGGACTTCGGAGGTGGTTTCTGGAAATGGTGGTTCCTGGTGGTGATGGTGGCCTTCGGAGGTGGTTTCTATAGCGACAATGGCCGGTGATGGTTTCTAGCAGTGGCAGGTGGTAGTTTTTGATGGCCGTGGTTTATGGCTATGAAGGTGGTTCCCGATGGTGTGGTCTCCGTCGATGGTTTCCGGCGACAGCAGCGGTGTTCGGTTGTGGCTCCGGCAGTGCTGTTCTCGGGAAGGTGGTGACCAGCGACGATAGGAGGTTTTGTAGGTGGCCAGTGGTGGGCGGTGTCGCTTGTGGTAGGTGGTTGGCAATGGTTGTTGCCAGTGACGAAAGATCTTGGTGGTTGGTGGTGGTTGTTGTGGTGGGTGAGTGGGTGGTATTGTTGACTAATGATGGAAGAAGTGATAGAACGAAAGAAAAGAAGTGGGAGTGGATGGAATTAATTTGAGGGAATGGAATCAACTATGTAGTGGTTCATTCCATTACATTCACCAATTAAACATGTTTTTATTCATTCACATTTAGTGGTTCATTCCATTCCACCCATCATTTCTGCATACCAAACGCTACCTATGAATGCTTCTATCTATACAATGAACCAAAGAATCTAGAACAATGATAAATGTAATGTACCTCCACTCAGTCAATATGCATGAACAAAAAAACAAACATGACAATACGGTCAAGGGGCAAGATAATCATGTTTGGGGAGGACCCCTTGATCGCTATGAAAGCTCGGATGTAATGTGTATATCTAATGATGAAGACACGTGCGGTTGGATACTTGACTCAGGGTGTTCTTTCCATATGACTCCTGTCAAAGAATTCTTCAAAGAACTAAAGATACAAGTCCTTGGTGAAGTGAAACTTGGGGATGATCATCCTTGTAAAATCTTTGTGTAAGGCTCCGTTCTCAGGATGCCCACAGTTGGTCAATCATTGCACATAAAACATAAGATATATATTTAAATTCATTAAAACATCATAGCAGAATAACTTAAAACCTTTTCTTATATTAATGACTGCTTTTGCAAAACAATACAATTACATCACAAAAACGTCATAATTTAAACAAATGGATGCCATCCAAAAATGCCAAGTAGTTGTCCAATGCCATCCTCAGCAACATTTACCTGCTAATTGGAAACACATAAAAGTCAGCGTTGATGAGTGAGTTCTAGTTTTATAAAATAAAGTATTTTTACTTCCATTTAAAATAGTTCTTTCATTCATATGTGATCATGCATCATACGTACACATAGATAATATCATTATTATCTTCCATTATCATTCATTAACTTCCAATCAATGTACGTCATCATTTCATTCCATACCGTACATTTCATTCATTATTCATTCTTCATTCATTCTTCCCAGATCAATGTCATCAGCTATACCCCAAACGTAGCCACAAAGTGGGTACTGTGCCGAAGTCTATAAATAGACTCCCATTCATTACGCACAAAGCTTGGCACCAGTACCGGGGCAAGCAACAAGGATCCCATACATAAGTTTACCCCAAACGTAGTCACAAATTGGGTACTGGGCTAAAGTCTATAAATAAACCCCCATTCATTACGCAAAAAGCCTGGCACCAACTCCAGGGCAAGACTTATCCATTCATTCATTCATTAATGCATGCATACTTTCATTCTTTACGTTCCTCTTCTCATTATCTTTCTGCTTTCATTACTTAATACTTTACGTTTATTGGTATTATCATACCACACAAAGCCACAAAATAAACATACATAACAAGAAACATAAACATAAACATACCCATACATAAGAAACATCACATACACATAAAGTAAACTTACATCACCCCCCGAGAGCATCCCAAGTCAAAGCCTAATACTTCACCTTTTCCTAAAATTCAGCAAAAAATAGAAGTATTTAGGCGCATGGGCACTACGCATCTGCATGGGAACACTTAAGCACATGGGAACTTTCAGGCGAATAAGCAATCTAGACGCATGGAACACTTAGTCAATTTCAGCCTAATCTAGGCGCATGGGAACTATTGGGGCGTATGGGTTTCAGGCGTCTGGGGAAACACATAGTCAAATTTGATCGTTGGGCGCATGGGCCAAATTCAGGCGCATGGACAACCAACTTACCCTAAACATCACAATTTAGTCCGCAACTCAATTCTAACATATTCTAAGCTTAGTTCTTACATTCTAAGCAACAAAAAAAGAACATAACATGATCATAACATCATTATGCACCCAAATCATATTCCACCCACAATCACACACACATAAACATATGGTTACAAAATCCACTTTTATATAGAAGCATACGCACATGCATTTCCATCCCCAAATCATTTAAAATTATTCGTCCATGTGATCGTATTACAGTGCAAATGACATTAAGAACCGTTCAACATCCAACAATTATACTAAACAATAATAATAAAGAGGATTAAACACAATACGAACTCATTCATAATAAGACAATGATCAATGACAATCAATAACATAAAGCACAAGGATAATTCTGTATATTAACTGCTTTGAAATGGTAACTTGCAACAATGATAATCGATTAGGGTTTTTGCAAGCTTACCTACATTGAAAAGAAACAAAACAATATATAGCAGTCTATAGTTTCACAGTGCCAAAAATATATAGTTTCGCGGGATGAAACAGAAGTTTCACAAGGCAAACAATACAACTGACTGTGAGCGAAACTATAGTTTTGCTCATAGTTTCGCTGAACTACCAAAATACATAAACAAAATACAATTAAAAGAAACTAACAAAGACCTATTACAATCAAAAGTAAATAATTTAAACTAAGGTGAGTCCAAGCTATACATGATCTTCAATACATCCCCTAGGTTGAAACTCACCATCTTTACTCGGTTTGATTAGTCTTTTCAGCTCCAGTGACCTTTGTTGCCTTAGATTAATCTTCAGCATCTCTTACAACAACTCCCTTTGAAGCTTTAGCACATGATTCTTTATGGTTTCCTCCTGCATCACTAGCTCCTTCGAGATGTGCACTTGCCCTCTCAAACTACTTGGCCAAATCTTGAATATCCATGTTTAGGTCATCTTAGGCCCTTACTCTCTCAGCTAGTTTCTTCACCTCTGCCCTCACCCCTCTGATCTTGTTTGCTACATTGATAAAGAGACTTGCTTCTTTCCAAGTCTCTTCCCCAGCCCCAGCCTTTATGTGATTCTCACATAACACTAGCAAATCTTCGTTGCAGAAACTGAACAACTCCATTGGATGAAAAACTTTAAATTCTTTGCCATTCTTCACCCGAATCACAGCTTCCCCAGTGTTATTATCATAAAACCATTTCTCGAAATCCTTAACTATTGGGGAAGGGGATCAGACAATCTCACCCTATTCACAGTCTTTGACGGTTTAACTCTCAAAACAATTCTTCCCTTTCCCGTTTCCCAGTCTTTGTCTTTCTTGGACCTTCTCCTTTCTGCCTTCATGAAACCAAACGACTCAAAGTTGTCATTAATCCCATTCTGTATCTCTTTCTCCAGAAGCATGGCTCTTTTGCTCAGATGTGCATTCAGAAATGGTAGAGCTGCCAAACGCCTAAGATCCCATTTAGGCAAGGACTTAAAAGCCTTCCTCTTATGCAAGTAGCTAATACTACCTCCCCTCCTCTTTATCATGAACATTTTTAGGCCGGGATTATAGGACCAACTTATAATCTTCTTGTTGGACTCCTGTTTACTCAACCCTCCCATATGTTGGAATAGGGGAGTGATTTCTTCTAGCTCCTTCTCTTTTACAAACCATTCAGCTCTATCCATCTCAAACACATCTTTAGCATCCTCCCCCTTCTTTGGCACATTGATTAATGGTCTCTCATCAACTTCATAGAACTCCGGTTTAGAATTGTAGTCTATGAGTTGTTCATCATCCTCTTCTTCATCAATCAACCCCTTTCCTTTTTCACCATCTCTTTCCATTGACTTCTCTCTTATTACTTCTTCTCCAACTAAATCCTTTTGTACATCAAGACCCAGGTCAACGAGTCCAGCCTCAAAAATTTCTTCTTTATTCCCTCTTCCAACATCCTCAGCTCTAGCTTCATAATCTCCGACATCAGTGGTTGTTGCACCAGATGTGTCCTCTCCTGCCTTGGATGAAGTACCCACATTCAGAAATGGATACTTTGAAGTGTCAGTCAGATCATCTAACTCAGATTGAGTTAGTTGATCAGGCAGCCCGACTGCAGCTTTTAAATGGGCAATCTCCTCAAATAACTTCTTCAGTAGGCAATTGTGATCAAAAAGCATCTTCTTCATGCCCTCTATCACCTCATCATTTTGCTTTTCTCGAATCTCTTGGTTGGTGAGTTTAGTCTTGATCATGCTCAATTCGTTTGCTAAAGAACTATTTAGATTGCGAATCATGTCTTCATCAAGGTTTCCTCTTTCCTCCCTTCTTTCAGTGAATCCTTGATGTCTCTATTTAGTACGCCTCTCAAACTCTGCAGTCTCGGCTTTCTTCTTCGATCTTCTTTCCTTCTCTATCCTTATCTTTTCAGCTTTTTCATTTATGTCTTTCTCAAAATCATAATCTTTCTCCTTAGCATATTTATTTCTTTTCTTGGTTGCTTCAGATCGCTTTGCTCTGCTTTCTTCAGCTCTTTTATTCTCAGATTCATCCACCCATCTAATATAATTCCATCTCTTTGGAAGGTACATATTTTCCCAAAGACGGGTGATCTTTCCACTAAAATTGTGGCGAATAGCACAACAGTAAGCAAATATGTGGGGGTTCATTTGTACCAGCCTCTTCACTTCTCCATGTTTTGGTACATTTGGAATAAGATCATCAAATATCATTTGAAGAAAACGAGGGTACAACAGCCATTTATCCTTCTTTAATGCCATAACGTTCTCAGCCATGCAGGCAAATATCAATTTGGCAATGTTGGCCTTCTCTCCTCTGCAACACAACACCATCGCTTTTGCCCAATCGATGTTTAGTCCGTCTGATCACCTTACGGTGAACAAGACACATGATGAATACATGAGCAATAAATCTCCATTCCTTGAACAGAAATGACTTTTTGATCTCCGTGCGGGAACCAAAAGCTAGCCCCTCATATCCCATTCTTCTAAATGCCTCGAACACCTCTGACTTTGACATGGTAACTTCATCACCAGAATCCTCTTCTAGTCTCAAAATTTTCGAAACAATCTCAGCAGTAATGGTCACTTCTTGATCTAACACTTCGGCAGGAATTCTCTGTGTATTTCCTCATGTATCATACTCAGCAGATCTCCAGAAATCTCTGAAATGAAGATCATAAATGGTGGTCGAATGAGATACGGCATAAGCTATGGGTGATCTTTGCAGCCATCTAATACAGTCTCTAAACCCAGCAGCTTTAGGATGTGTATCATCAAGAATAGAAGTGATATTATTCTGCTTATCGAACTTTAAATTAGCCATTTGATTTTGAGAAAGAGACCAAATAAGTTGAATCAGAATTCAAGGAATTAAGAAAAGAATAAAGAAATAATAAAAAATAAATTCGCTAGCCGAAAGTACAGTTTCGCAGAAAGAGATATAGTTTTGGCAGGCGAAAGTGTAGTTTCGCTAGCTAAAACATATCAGATTCGCTAAGAAGAAAGGTAGTTTCGATCGGGCAAAATGTACGAGCTTATGTTCATAGCCGGCGAAACTGAAGCTTGGTCAGCGAAACTGAAGCTTGGTCAGCGAAACTGTTAGGTTCGCTTGGACATAACAACCTCACAATTTCACTGAAATATAAAGAACTTTCGTTCAGTTTTGCTGTATAATCAGTAGTTTCGCTGGATGAATAGCGAAGACATTGAAGAGACACAACCAAATAAATTGAGGATGTGTTATTACTAACAAGATTAAAAGAGTGTCATGAGTTCAAAACTCACATGTGAACCGAATACAACCAACACACATAAGCAACAACTTAGAATCACGATTTCAATCGAAACAGACACGGTAAAGCCCTAAGAAAGTGAAATATACGAGAGTGCGAAAGTGTGAGGAAATAATTTCGCAGAAAGTCTTAAATAGCAAATAGTTTTGCATGCAGCGAAACTATAGTATCGCCAGACGAAGCAGTAGTTTCGCCGGGCGAAGTTGCAATTTCGTCAGACGAAATTCAGATCAGAATGACTTCGCTCAGAATGAGAATGCTAAGCGAAATTGCAATTTCGTCTAGCGAAACAAATAGCAAAAATATAGTTTCGCTGCAAATTTTTTTTGAGGCACAAGCGATTACTGAGATCAAAATTGATTAGAGATCACATGTTCAAGATAAGTATGGGCCAGAGATGAATTAGATCATCGACCGGCAATGAGATCATACCGATGACTGAAACGAATCATAGTCTTACATGTTTTTCAAATTCTTAAACAGATCAATAATGATTGCTGATATGTTTGTCCATTTAAACCTATTCCTTATCTTTTTCAACAAATAGCATATGATTTGTTAAGGTTTGATTAGATGCATTAGAATGTTAGGACCCCACAATCATTTGGCAAAAACCCTCACCCAACCTTAGGATTTCTTGAATTTTGTTACGATCTTTACAGAGCAAGGCTTGTGCATTAGTGTGCACATGATTATTATCAAAATATTGCATTCAGATATGAAATCATCGTGAGATGATATGATACAAATTAGATCAAATAGGTGAGAGCTCCAGGTCTATACTCATGTATAACAAAGGAGATGACCATTTAATCATGTGCCGATGAGAGCTTCAGGTTAGTACCACCGTACAGCAGAGGAGATCATCACTCCAGGTCAGTACCACCGTACAGCAGAGGAGATTAGCACAAACACAAGACATATAAATACACCAAACATGACTAAAGGAAAGGGCTTATATGATTTGAATCATGGTGTGCGAAAGATAAATTCTCAATCCGATTTTTGTCGGGACTCAGTTTTTGTGCAGGACAAAATGATTGCGTAAATCCAGACGTCCTTAAGCATATATTTAATTTTAATCAAAATGCTTCTCTTACTTTATTTGTCAGGCTGAGTTTATCATGCATATCGTTACAGAATCTGTTTGTTTAAGCATTATAGGTCCTTTTAAAATTAAAATGTGAATCAGATAACAATATCAGTTACTATCATTTCTTATTTGAAGTACCAATCATGCAAAAATTAACATATTCGGAGGATATAAAATCATTTCTCGTCATTTCAAAAATAACACCCAGATTATTGTAATGCTCCCCCAAAATTTTATTTTAAAAGATAAATATATTAAGGTGATTATGATAATTATATATATATATATATACATATTTGAAAGGAGGTTTTAAAAGGATATTAACTCGAGCATAGAGATCAATTCATAAAATAGGGTTTATCAAAAGTTTTTGTGAAAAGATCTGCCTTTTGATTTTTTGTGTCAATGGGTATAATATCGATAAAACCTTTTTCTTGAGCATCAGGAATTGCATGAATCCGTGTTTCGATGTGCTTGGTTCGCGAATGATGAATAAGATTTTTTGCAATCCCAATGGCTGCTTCGTTGTCGCAAAACAACGGCGTGTGGAGGAAGTTAATTCCGTAGTCAATCATTTGGTGTTGTATCCAAAGAACATGGGAACAACAACTAGAGGTAGCAATGTATTCTTCTTCTCCTATAGAAAGAGAGACAATGGTCTGTTTCTTGCTCTGCCATGACACCAGACAATTACCCAGGTATTGACACCCTCCGGACACCGTTTTCTGTTTAACCTGCAACCATTAGAATCACTGTCTGAATAAGCATGTAAATCAAAATTTCCTCCATATGGATACCATAGACCTAACGGGATGAGCCTTTGAGATAACGAAATATTCTCTCGACAGCTTTCTCATGGGACTTTTTGGGGCCGACTGATATCGAGCACAGTATCCTACAGCAAAAGTGATATCAGGACGACTTGCTGTAAGATACATGAGGGAACCGATCATAGATCTATAGAGATGAGGATCAACTGGTTTCCCGTTCTCATCAGGAGTGAGACAAGTCTGAGCAGTAAAGGGAGTCATTTCAGGAGAGGCGTTGTCCATCTTGAATTTCTTCAAGATTTATTTAATATACTTCTCCTTATGAATAAGAATTCCTCTTGCTTTTGTTCAACTTTTTAACCAAGAAAGAAGCACATTTCTCCCATCATACTCATTTCAAACCGTTGACGCATCACTTCTTCGAACTCCCAACATAATAGTGAATTGGTAGATCCAAAAATAATATCATCAACATAAACTTGGACAAAAAGCATTTCACCATTCACTTCCTTTTTGAAGAGACTCATATCGATAGTACCACGAGAGAAACCATTGCTTAAGAGATACTGTGTTAGGGTCTCATACCAGATCCTAGGTACTTGATAAAGACCATACAGAGACTTGTCAAGCTTAAAGACTTTGTCGGGAAAGTCAGGATCCTCAAAACCTGGTGGTTAACACACATATATCTCCTCATCAATATATCCGTAGAGAAAAGCACACTTGACATCCATCTGATAGACCTTGAACTGTTTATGAGCAGCATGAGCGAGAAAAATCCTGATTGCTTCAAGACAGGCGACTGGAGCGAAGACTTCAGTATAGTCAAACCCTTCTTCTTGAGCAAAACCTTGCATAACTAGTCTAGACTTGTTACGCACCACCACACCACAATCATCCGGTTTGTTCTTAAACACCCATTTTGTACCAATTCGGCATTTGTTGGGAGGCAAGTCAACCAAGGTCCAAACTTTAAGCTTTCTGAATTTTTGAAGCTCCAATTGCATTGACTCCACCCAGCATGGATCCTGTAGAGCGGCATGCACATTTTTAGGACAGTTTGAGAGATGAAGCAAGAGAAGAGGCAGATATTAATCAAACCAGATTGACTCCGTGTCCGAACACCATCAGTGATAGATCCAATAACATTATCAAGAGGATGATCTTTCAAAGTTTTATAGTCGATGTCTAAAGGGAAGGTGTTTGGAGAAGTTTTGCTCACAGATTGTGAAAGATTAGATGAGGGAGAGAGGGATGGAATAGGTTGTGAGGGGATAGATGTAAGTGATGAAAGAAGAGATGTTGGTGAAGAAGAATCAGGTGTTGGTGCCTGATCAAGTAATGGAGAAGATGAACTAACATCAGCTGAAATGGCATCATTTGCTAAAGATGTGGAATGAACAGGAGATTGGGTTGAGGAGATAATATTAGTTTGAACATTCGGAATGGACGCGTCATTATCGAAAACTAGAAGATTAAAAGAATTCAACATAGTATTGGAGTCAAAGAACCATGTTGGTTTAGATCGAACATAAGACGAGTTAGACTCCTGCCAATCAACATAGAACGACTCTTGAATGATGCTTGTTCTCTTGTTATAAACTCGATAGGCCTTTTGAGAAGAAGAGTAACCAACAAAGTAACATTTATCAGACACGACACCGAACTTTTTCTTTTGAGATTGAGTATTCAGAAGAGTGCAAAAGCAACCAAATGGCCGAAAGAAGTCAATTAGAGGTTTCCTCTTATGAAAAAGTTCATAAGGAGTCTTCATTTTGTCCTTGACAATCAACACTCGGTTTAGAACATATGAATCAAAATTTATGGCTTCAGCCCAAAAGATAATGGGTAACGAAGATTCTATAAGCATTGTACGTGCAACTTAAATGAGAGTCTGATTCTTTCGTTCAGCTGCACCATTCTGTTGAGGTGTCCTGGCAGCACTAAACTATCTCACAATCCCCTTTTGAGCATAGAATGAATCACAAATTTGATTGTTGAATTCAGTGCCGTTGTTACTTCTCAAACCCATAACCTTTCTTTTGTTGATTGTCTTGATAGAAATAATTAATTTATGCAATTCTTCAGCAACCTCTCCTTTGTGTGTAAGAAATCTCACCCATGAATATCTGGAGAAATCATCTATAAGAACAAGGCAAAAAGACTTTTTAGCAATAGATTTAATGCTAATTGGGCAAACAAATCAGTATGTAACAACTCGAGAAGACAAGTTATGTTGTTTTCAAGTTTGGACTTATGTGGTTTCTTGTGTTGTTTACCCTTGGCACACTTCATACATTTTTCGTTAACAGAAAAATCTTTTAAAGGGAGTCTTCTTATGAGATTGTTTTTGTCTAATTTGTTTATTATTTTAAAATTAACATGGCCCAATTGACGATGCCATAAAGAGACTCAAAGGTTGAAGCTTTAGAAAGAAGACAAGTTGCAGTAGACTTGACTCGCTGGAGTTCATATCAAGAAGATATGTTTCATGTTTTCTTGGAGCACGCATAAGAATCAAATCATCTGGAATATCAATCTCTGATTTTAAAAATAGACATTCATCATATTTAAACAAGACTGAATGTCTTTATCGCATATTTGAGAAACACTCAAAAGATTAAATGCCAGCTCAAGAACATAGTTGACTTTTTCCAAGGTTAAAGAACCATTGGTAACTTCTCCTGCCCAATCATCTTTCCACCCTTTTTGTCACCAGCAAAAGCAACATATCCTCCATCAATAATCCGATAATTGGTCAGCAAGTCTTTCAGGCCTTTCATATGTTTGGAGCAACCACTATCTACACGCCACATGCTATTTACAATCTTAGTGGATGACTCCTGAAATGAAAAAAAATGAACAGATTAACCAGGTGTAATAGGAACCCAAGATTGAACAGATGAAGCAGATTTTTTGCAAAAGAAATTATTAACCAATATTGTTAATTTACTTTCAAAACAGTTCCTATAAATATGAACATGAAGCAATGTAGGACAATTCTTGACAAGATGGTCCTCTTGACCACATCTGAAACAATGAGGTTTGTGTCTAGGTCTGTGATGTGATGAGGTAAGAATATGATCAATGATAATTTCCTCATCATATTCAGATACGCTAGAATCAATTTCAATAAATGTCTCATACATGCCACGAGGTTGAAGTTTATTTGAACAAGAATTATTATTTACAATAATAGATGAATGTTCGTCCGACGTACCAGTAGAACTAGTTCCACTGGTGCTAGTTTCAGACAAAGTGGTAATTCTTTCATTAGATAAAGACATATTTGATGGAGTGAAAGATGGAATAGGATGAGAAAAGAATTTTTCAAAACAATTAGTTTTAATTTGCTCGGTTGACTTTGTAGAAAGATCAGTTGCATCATTATCATCACCAGAACAAAAGACATCACCACAATGTACTGAACTAAAAGATGAAATAGAACCGTCATGAGAACATGAAACTATAGAATCTGTAACAGGAGAACTAGAAACAAAAACAGAATTTAAACTAGACTTGTGATCTAAAACGGACTGCTGACAGTTAGGTGTACTAATACTAGTACATCCAAGCCCACTAGTTGGTCCATAGTCGTAGTCTTCACGAATGTGCGTAGAGTTAACACCCTCTAAACCAGCAGACATACTGTCAGTATCTGTATTGATTAAATCATTAGAAGGATGAGGAACAGGCATAGGAGAATAACAGTATGTACTAGGCGGAGGATAGACCTTTACGTTTTCATATCCCAATCCCATATTAATCCTAGCTCCCGGTTGAGATTTACATAGATCATCATGTTTCATCCTAATATGGTCCATTTGTCTAACTTTGACTGAAGTTTGCTTGTTTCAAATTCAGCAAGGGCAATTCTTTCAGTCAAAGTGTTGATCTCAACATTTCTTTCCAAAACAATTCGTTTTAAATAATTATTTTCTTTTAAAGCCTCATTTAATTTAACAAAGTATTTTGATTCATTGATTTTAAGTTCATCGTTGATTCGCTTTAAATCCTTTTCATTATCAATTAATAGTCGATTAGCTTTATAAATCCCAAATAATCTAATTTTACAAGCAGATGAGCACATATCCTGAATTACCTCATATGGAAGTCCCATCACCATCCTTTCAGCAGCTAAGGCTTTTTCACATTGGCACACCGAAGTACTTGAATTCTTTTCCTCAACGGTGGCAGCATCATCATTGTGAAGCCGCTGGATCGGTAAACATCCAAGCATGTTCTTGACGGAAGGATAAACAACAGCATAAACCAAGAGACAATCAATAATACAAACTATAATTGAATGGTTTCATTGATAAAACCTAACAATTACAAGCTCGTTACAACATAAGAATCAAGACTCTTGGCAAGGGGAGATCGAGCATGATCTCCTCTCTCATCCGGCAGCCCTAGGCCCCTAGGCAGACTTCCTCTCTAAACCCTTATTTCTCTCTACATATTGAAACTGGTATATATAGGCCTCAGCGCATATTAGATGCGACTGGCCCATTCGTGTGATTGGACCATGCATATGGTCCAATCGTACGAATGGACCATGCGTATGGTTCAATCGTACGACTGGACCATTCTTATGGTTTAGTCTTACGAATGTCCCAATTGCATCTCTCAGTTACACGACTGGTCAATTAGCATGGCTCAGTCGTAAGACTGAGTCTCATTCACATATGCTCCTACAAATGACCCAGTTTCATGTGTTTACAACATATCAGATGTATTACATTAAGCATAGACTATTCGTCAAGCGACAGACACACTATATATGACTATATATGCTCCAACAAATTCCCCCTTGGACGTTGCTTGCGAATAGTAGAAAACACCTCTTACAATCTTCGGTCAATCTTTGCTCTGGTTGCCAATAGAATCAAACGAAAACCATATTAGCCAACGTTGCCGATCCGTCAGGTTACACACATCCTTGAAAATGAACTTATGCACAACACTTTCGTTTACTTTGTAGAACACCATCATAGCAGCAAGATTCCCCATATGACTGATTTTTCCAGATAATGACATGAACAGTTTACATTGCTTCAATCTTCACACAGGCTAACTTGATTAACATTAACACCTGCAGAAATTCCCCCTCACGTTCAGCATATCCCAATATATAAACGTTATGCTCTCTTAGCGTCTTCATATGGTGTATTGGGCAAAAGGTTGAAGGTTCCAATCCACAGCTGACAATCTCAAACAAATCAGCATGCACGAAGATTCATCATCGGAAACCAATTCACATCATCACTTTCTGATTGCGTCTTCACTTTCTCTATACATGGATTCCCCTAAGAAGCAGAATCCTCTTTGTGTGGATAAATATAACTTGATTGGTCCATAAGTAGTCAGATGCTCCTGACTACCCCACAAAATCAGCACCAACTGCTGACATCTTCTCTTCTCTCTTTCATGTTCCAAATACATTCACCTATTCTGGAAGTCCGATGAATAATGGGGTATACATCGAACTTATTTGACAAAAGAACCTCAGGGTGAATATGCTTTGCTCATCCTCAAATCTGTGCAAGAAGCAGTTCCAGACTCTTTTTTTTGGTCTGGAACAAATGTGAATGAGTCAATGCGGATGGCTCATTCGTGCGATTCAGCATACGACTGGTCCAGTCGCACTATTGAACGTACGAGTGGTCCAGTCGAATGAGTGGTCCATTAGCATGGTCCAGTCGTACAAATGGTCCATTAGCATGGTCCAGTCGTACGAAAGGTCCATTCGCATGGTTCAGTCGCATGAACGATTCTGCACGCAGATTTTCAGATCTGCAGCTGCCAGGGCTGCCCAAAACCCTAATCTGACGAATTTTACATGAACCGAAACAAGATAGGCATCATCAGATTTGAAAGGGTGATAGGAATGTGGTTTCGAGTTCGATTTTAACATAGAAACAACATATGTTACCAAATCGGAGCAAAACACGAAGAACACTAAGTGGGTTTAACTTCAAGAATCTGAAATAGATCCAGAAATCAAGAGCTCGGGTTGCTAGAATGATTGTTAGATCATTCCAGCAGTAACCCGGCTCTGTTACCAATTGTGAAGTCGCTGGATCGGTAAACATCCAAGCATGTTCTAGATGGAAGGATAAATAACAGCAAAAACCAAGAGACAATCAATAATACGAACTATAATTGAATGGTTTCATTGATAAAACCTACGATTACAAGCTCGTTACATCCAAGCAGCCCTAGGCCCCCAGGCAGACTTCCTCTCTAAACCCTTATTTCTCTCTACACATTGAAACTGGTATATATAGGCCTCGGCCCATATTAGATGCGACTGGGCCCATTCGTGCGATTGGACCATGAGTATGGTCCAATCGTACAAATGGATCATGCGTATGGTTCAATTGTACGACTAGACCATTCTTATGGTTTAGTCATACGAATGTCCCAATCGCATCTCTCAGTCGCACGACTGGTCCATTAGCATGGCTCAGTCGTAAGACTGAGTCTCACTCGCATATGGTCCTACGAATGACCAAGTTTCATGTGTTTACAACATATCAGGTGTATTACATTAAGCATAGACTATTCGTCAAGTGACGAACACACTATATATGACTATATATGCTCCAACAATCATCATAATCCTTTCTTTGCCCGGCGCATGAACTTCCTTCCTCCTTAGACCTGCTAATTTACCTTCCCCTATTCTAGCATCTTTCTCTTCTTTCTCATTCACAGATGACACAACATCCCTTTTGAATTCCTTGAAAAATTCAAATCCATCTTTACCATCTTCCTTCTCTTTCCTTTCAACAAGGTCAGCAACCAAAGCATGATTAATCTCAGTTCTTGTTTCTTCAACCTCAACACTCCAATCAAAGTTAGAAACCAATGCAGTCTCCTTTTTGTGATTCACATCTTCTTTCTCTTTCTCAGCTGTTAATCTTGGAATTCCTGAATTACTGCAATCGGTGACAATTGGTGATGGACATTCATGTTTGAAGTGTCATAATTGTTTATAGTTGAAGCATCTTAATTTGGACTTATCAAATCCCAGTTTTGAATTAGATGTTTGACCACCAAAGTTCTTTCGTCCAGTTCTTTCCATAAATCTTCGAGCTCTAAGGGTCAACATAGCCATCTGCCATTGAATATCAGTTTCTTCAAGATCCTCAGGATCCACCTAATACATGTCTTCCATAGTCATTCCCTTCCCTTTCAACTCTCTAGCTACAAGTGCTTTTGAACAAACATTCCAAAAAGAGCCATTGTTTCTGATGGGATTGAAGTTTCAACATTCGCCTTAGAATTACCTAGATCTCTTCCAGCACTACTGCTTCCACCTGAGAAAGTACTTGAATTAATTCCTCCTTGAATTGAATTATGTATTTGAGAACTTGCAGCGGATAACAGTAAAGCAGCATTTTGTGAAAAACCAGATGTGGGCATCATAGTCTGGTAAAATTCTTGTCTCTTCATGTCCAACCCAAAGGATTTCAATTTATTGATGATATCCATAAGCTTGTAGTCTGTGAACCCTCTTTCTTGTTTAAGAATCCTCACCTAAAGACTCCACTGAGGTGGGAGAGAATCTAGAAGCCTGTTAACTTGTTCACTGTTGGAAAGCTTTTCATCATATTTCTTTAAGGTGCTTGAAACAATCAAGAAACGATTTGTGAGATTTGACAGACTCTCGTTCTTGTATCCAACTAAAGAATTGAATTCGTTCTCAGCCTAAATGCTCTTATCCTTTACCAAATCTGCATTACCATCATAAAACTCACATAGGGCATCGTAAAGAGATTTAGCATTTTTATGCTCTACAAAACGATTGTAAATGTCTGGTGCCAGACAAAGAGTTAAAGCACCAAAAGCCTTTTGGTCACGGTCCATCAACTTCAGATCCTTTTTCGTGAAGGAAGATGGGCCCTTATTTTGAGAGACAACATCACCAACAGTAACCGTTGGTATGTGAGGACCAGAAATAATCGATTCCCATTGGTTGTGATCAGTGTAGAAGAAGAAGGCTTTGAGACATCCCTTCCAATCTTCAAAATTGTCTTCGTTCATGAGTCTCGAAGGCCTATTGGGAGCAACACTTTCAAGATCGGCAAGTGTGAGTGATGTTAACTTAGACATGGTAGTTTCGCAGAGATTGATGTAGTTTCGGCAAGAGAGGAGATAATTTCGTTGACACTTTCGCAGAAAAAGGTAACTTCGCCGACAAATTCGTAGAAAAACCACTTTCGCTGATACTTTTGCAGTGGAAGCTAATTTTGCTGACAATTTCGGCAGCATTTCGCTAGCCAATTGTCACAGCAGGCTTGGTTTCGCTGGTAAGTACGCAAGAAAACAAGCTTAAGCATTCATTCAAAAACACTTTCGGCAGCAATTTCACTTGTTAACCCTTCACAATCACTGGTGAACTTTTGTTCAAAAAGACTAGTTTCGCAGAACAACTAGAGAACAATTTCGATAGCAATAAACCCATAGTTTTGTGGAAGATGACTACAGTTTCGCTGAAAGAATAGTAGTTTCGTTGATCGATCCTAAACCCTTTTTCAACCCAAATATCTGAAATCATCAAAAACTCATGAATTGGATCTGATGATTAGCAAGGCTTCCACAAACCAAAAACAAGGTAAACTCATTAATTTACACATCAAAACCCAATAAGGTACTAAAATGATTGAACCAAGATACTGATAAGCCACCAAGAAACTTATTAGGACCTGGTATTTGAAAATACCTAGGAGTTAGCGTGTAAACCAGATCATAGTGCGGAATCCTATTTGATTGGCGATCCAATCAGTGAGAACACACGAAGAATCATCAAGAATTGAAACTAACGTTAGAAATCGATTGGGAATCGATCTAATGTTTCTATGAACTTGGAGAACGAATTGGGAGGCTTCTGGACGGCTAGGGTACGTCTGGAATCGTAATTAATCAAAAGCTCTTTTTTCACGAATGGGTTGTATTTATAGGTTGGTATTATTCAATCGTGCGACTGAACCATTAGCATGGTTCAGTCGTGCGATTGAACCATGCGGTTGATTCATCCGCACGACTGAGTGTTCAGTCGTGCGACTGAGCCAATCTTATGTTACAATCATACGACTGATCCAGTCTCCTGGTTCAGTCGTGCGACTGAGTCATTCGTATGAAGTTATTCATGCTTATGGTTCATTCGCATGGGCCATTCGCATGAGAACTTCATTATTTAAGTTTGAATGTAATTAATAAACATTATGTGTAACAATTCTAACAACCACAACCTAATTAACCAATTTAATATCAACTCATTAATGAAATATTAGTCATTACAAATCACAAACAACCAATATCATTTCATTATCATATCAAATTACATATCAGAATCAGACAAACAAGATCTATTACATTTCATATCATGATCTAGGGACATACATGTATCAACAAACTCCCCCTTGGACCTAGATCTCTCTAATCTCTTGTTTTCTGCATAACCTCCTTGTATTTCTTGTACTTCTCCTCTTTTGTGACTCCCGTGTGAATCTCAAACACGAAGCAGAGTCGTATAACGTTCTGGAACTGGAGGGCTTGTACAATATCTTGCGTATCATAGAACAGTGGCCACTTGTATAGCGTATAGACATCACTTTCCGACAAGTTTGTAAGCCACATCGGGTCGAATACCCTGATAGTATCCATTTGTCCCTCTTTGCTTAAGACTATGACCGCTTCAGCTGTTCTCCAATCATAGTACCACCACTTAAAATGTGGAGTGAAATCCTGTGGCATTTCCCTGAGTGGGATTCTTGACATTGTGCGCGGAGGATTCCACTTCAACACTATCTTAGGCTTGCCAGTAATGGCATCAACCTCAGACCTTCTGATATACCTAGTAGGCTGTTGGGGTCTGAAGTTAACCCATCTAGTGTGGTACTCCTTCTTTAGGGCAGCCTCGAACCAGCCTGACATCTTCCTCGGGTCAGCATACAAAAGCTTTAGTTTGGCCAGCTGGTTGAGCTCAAAACCTGGTAGAGTCTTCAGATCATGTGGGAATCTGAAGTACTCTATGCCCTGTTCTCTCTTAACTGCATATACTTAAGATCCTCAAAATACGCCCATGCTATGATCCTTCCTGACACCTTGTGATGTTTCTTGACTCTATAGAGTTTGGTGTAGGAATCCTTCTTTGGTGTAGTACGTTGGGCTCTAACTTCTTCAAAACATGCAGCCCACTCAGCCTTTCGAATGTCGACATCATCATTTGAGGCTTGGGTGTGTCTTCTGCTTTCTCTGTTTCTTGCTCCATATAGTTCAACACCTCAATAGTATCGCTGACAAGGGATTCACCCAGATTGGGGACCACATTCCCTCATTGTCAGCGTACTGAGGGTACTCCTCGGCAGTGACATCTTCGATCTCTACATCATCAACATCGTTGAGCTCTTCGTCACTAGTCGAATCGCATGTCGGAGCATCTTTTACTATCTCATCTGGATTTAGCTCGAAAAGCTCTGCGAGTTGCTCATTTGATAGATCATGAATTATTTCCCCTTCTTCAGGGTATAATTCACTGACCTCCTGACAATCCCTTGCAGATCAAGAATCATTGTTAGCTGAGACTTAACCTGCTGAAGGGGAGCAATATCAAACTCATCTCTTTGGTAATATTGATCTGTTTGATTTAAACATTCCACACATAAATCATTAGTAATTAATCAAACAGAAAGGCATTAAAGTAATATAAACATTAAATACATTGTGTTCAATACATGATTCAAATACAAAAGAAGATAAATACATAAACATCTAATCTTTACTTTTATCTTGTATCATGGTTTCATCACTTGGAGGAGCAGAGGTAGAAGCTGATTGATCTTGTCTGTTCTTTGTCCTTTTCTCTTGACCTGTAGCAGTGGCCGATGCAGGTGCATCCCCTCCTTCTGCTTCTTCATCATCCTCAGTATCACTCTCATCATCCTCATCATTATCTCATCATCTTCATCTCTGTCTCCTTCCCTGATCTTCAATGGCTCCTCTTTAGATCCTTTCAGTTTTAACAGGATCTTCCTTGCCTTCTCCAGCTCCTCTATTTTTTGCTTGATGTGACACTTTGAGCTTGGAGTTGGTCCATCTTGGTGCTCTGAGCAGCCAACTGCTGGGCCTGCTCCTCAATACTCGAGCCTGCTCTGCAATTTGGTGAGATTGTGCAGCAGTCAGGTCAGTAAGCTGGCGGATCTGAGCTGCCTTTTCCTCATCAGCCGCCAGTAAGCGCATCACCATTCTGTTAAGCGCTGACAACTGTTCCTCTACCCCGATTGGAGGTAGAGGAGATCTATAAGTGTGTGAGGGATGGGCTGAGGGTATTGATTGGTGTGACGTGGTGGTGGAGGTGGCTGTAGTGAAGATAGGTCTGTATAATGGTGGAGGTGATGAGGGAGTAAAGGATGTGGTGGTGGAGGGAAACTGTGCTGTGGTGGGAGGTATGGTGGGGCTGTGGTAGATGTGGTGGAGTGTGGATGTGGTGGCTGTGGTGGATGTGGTGGCTGTGGTGGTGGTGTGGTTGTGGTGATGTGGTGGTGTGGTGGAGATGTGGTGGTGGGAAGGTCACCCTACGCTTCTTCTTCTTCTGGCCATGGGGTTTAGCCATTCTCTTCCTCCTTGTTCCAGTTGAGGTGGAAGCTCCCCCTACAACCCTGCCTGTGGACCCCGGAGCATAGCTTGGGTCAGTATCTGTATCTCCGGAGTCTCTCGGTGTTCACCAACCACCCTTAACCCATGTTCTGTGGGAACAACTTTCCTTCCCACAGTTCGTGTAAGTGGCTCCTCATCCGATTCATCCTCCTCCTCCGCGCCAAGAACAAAATCCTGATGAAATCCCGCTGACTCAGTTACTTCTCCAGCTGTGACGGACACTGGAGGTACAGAATCACACAGTGCCTCTGAGTGGACTAGGCATATCGTCTC
This sequence comes from Flaveria trinervia, assembly GCA_025506515.1. NCBI lineage: Eukaryota > Viridiplantae > Streptophyta > Magnoliopsida > Asterales > Asteraceae > Flaveria > Flaveria trinervia. The sequence continues at coordinate 5,757,771 of CM046455.1, read as the reverse complement.
CAGCATCCCCACTGTCATCATCATCTGAGTCATGAGTGGGTAGAGCTATTTGTTCCACATCAGAGTCACTATCCTCGTGACGCCACTTTCTCTTTGCGGGGCCACGTAGTCATCTCGGGCAAGATGACCAAACAACCTCCTGACAGGAGGCTTCACTTGCTTTCCCCTGTACACTTTCATCCTTCCCAGGGTAGTGTCATCCATTACCTCCAAGACTACCTCATCCTCCTTTTCCTTGGCAGGGAGGGAAGCTTCTGATCTATGATCATTGCATAAACCTCGGGTACATACAGAAGGCTTCCTTCCCTTTCCCCTCGATGTTCTCCACCAGATAGGTGAAGATCATCTTGGAGAAGCTGAACGGATGGTTCAGCACCAACGCAACGTATGCGTTCTGCATCTGGTCAGACAGCTCATCAAAACCACCTTTTCTTGAAGCCATGCACTTGAGCAGCACGTGTGCAAGATATTTAAACTGGGGACAGAGGTTACTCTTGTTGAGTACCCCAGAATTGATGTCCCCAGAGTATTTGGCTCTGAAAGCATCCTCTGACAGTGAGGGGGTGTAATCGAGTTGGACAGTCAGCGTCATCCCCCAATTGTAGTACAATCCTTAGATCCTCCTCTGAAACGGTAATAGCCTCTCCAAATATGGTACTTCTGATGCAATGAGGCTCAGATGATCTATCAACTGTAGCGCCTTCCCAGAAGGCTTGTTGAATGGATCGATACGGAGTGCAGGGAGTAGATATGGCATGTGCAATCCTCGATCTCAGTAGGAATGTGATTATGCCAGAGAAATCAGCAGCGTTTCTGGATGTTAAGTCCAGATGAGCACATATATTGTGCTTTGTGCTCATAATCCATCTACTCGCCATCTGTTACACAAAGATAGTAAACATTAGTACCATTGACTAAGAAAGTCATGAAATCCTTAAGCTTGAAGAAAATCTTTCTGTCATGCGATTGAGATTGTGCGACTGAGTTCAGGCGTGCGATTGAACCGTGCGAAAGGGGTTCAGTCGTACGATTGACCGTACGAATGGGATTCAGTCGTGCGATTGAACCCATACGTACCTCTGAGTGTGCGACTGGGCTCCTACGTATATACCCTCATGCGGTTACACCAGTCGTGCGACTGAACTTCATACGCATGGTTCAGTCATGCGTTTAAGCAGTTTGAGCCCTTCAGTCGTGCGACTGAAGTTCATCACGCTGTCCATTCTCGCATGAAGAACAGACTGTTCAATTCAAAATTACTTTTTCACCATTTTTGAGTTTTAGACATCGTTATCTGGTTCATTTGACTCGCAATTCATTCTTAAACCACCTAACATCGTTACTTTCGTTTGTTTGAGTCATTTAGGTAGGTTATTTAGTCACTTAAGTCTCGGTTACTTTGCGAGTCCGAATGTACCGTTTTTTCATCAAATTTAAGTTATGGGAGTGCATGTATACAGTAAATTACCTGTAGAGTCGATGTAGATTGGTCAGTAATCAAGAAACAGGGGTTTTGCGATCAATTGAAATTTTTGCAGAGTTGGGTTAATACGTGCGATTCAGGGTGATTTTGAAGGTGGTGAGTCTCTGCGACCGACTCCCCTTCTATTTATATTAACCCTAGATTCAATCGTGCGACTGAGCTCATACGCACCTTTCAGTCGTGCGAGTGGGACTCAGTCGTGCGATTGGTTCAATCGTCCTTCTTCAGTCGTCCGACTGAATCTCAGTCGTGCGACTGAACCACTCATTCTCCCTTAATCATCCGACTGGCCAATCGTATGGCCATTCGGTTGAATAGTCCATATTCATGGTCCATTCGTACGAATAGCTTCCATTCGTATGATTGGTCCATACGGATGGTCCATTCGTGCGAATAGGTCATATTTATTAACTTTTCTGCCAATTTGAATATTTAACTTTTAAAATCCCTTTAATTGCAGAAATTTACGTTATGAGCAGTTGATCATCTTAGACATGATCGTTTTGACTTGAAACCCTTTTATCACCTCAGACGTGACTGATTTAACTTTTAATACATATGTGGTCATCTCAACATGACCCTGTTAGTGAGTTGATCCCTTACTGATTTTCCTGATGTAATCCGACAAACAACCAAACTAAAACAACTGACTAAATTGAAAATTAAACTAAAAAACTAAAAATTTGTTTTTGCTTTTTTGAGAGATAAGTCCTGAGATGGAAATCTACTGGATTTGGTTCCGGAATAGACAGCTTCAACTTAGATTGACCATACCTGGACCAATTCCATTTTGGAATCATACAGGCAGTTCAAATCAGTTTGGACTTGTTATCAAAATCTTTTGATGCTCAATTCTTGGTGTTCATCCAGAGTCATTTGCAACTTTAGGAAATCATACTGAAGCTCTTAGATTACCACATTGAATCAAACTTTCAAGAATTGCAGTCACAATGATTGTCAATATGTTTGTCCACTTAAATCCATACACAGACTTTTGACCAAACTGGTGATTGTTTTAGGTTTAATTATTTCAACTAACATTTGTGGATCCCACAACATTCCTCAGGAGCTTTTGAGCGGTCTACGGGTATTATTACAAGGAGAGACTATTCTTAGAGCTTTCAAAGAGAAGCCAGTCCTCAGGTCAGTGCCATCGCACAGCAGAGAGGCGGCAAACAACAATGAATTCTAGAATATCTAGGTTATGCTTATCCTCAGGTCAGTGCCATCGCACAGCAGAGAGGCACACAACCTATCTCCTTGTTAGAGCAGCTTAATTTTATGTTGCACCAAATGCACCAATAACATAAGTCATTAGCTTGATAGCATTTTTATTTCATTTTTTCGTGCTTTGCTCTATTTATGGTCATCCGCACACATTTGTGGCGTTTACATGCTCATTCCCCTTATTGGAATATAGTTGATTGTGTTAACCAGTGATAAGATGGGGAGCACAGTCAGTTGAACCACTTAGTTTGATCTTGAGATCACCAGTCAGGTCTAATCATCTATTGTGTTGAATCTACCGACATATCAATTGTGGTCTAGCAACCTCTAGGTCTACTCTCATTGTGTACCTTAAGAGTTACCAGTTTTTCTATCATCTTCCCTTTTATATTGCTTAGACAACACAGACTTATACTTTGAATTTTTGCACCTTTTCTAAATTAAAATTTCAAGGTCCCTCTTGATTTGTTCCTGTGTACTATCATATTCCAAAGGTTTGAATCGGTATCACAGATACGATCTACCTTATATCAGCTTTCCACTCCTTCTACCCTTTTTTTTTATGTTAACTTGCTGACTTATTCTCCCCCTAAAATGCTAAAATCATAACTGGTTTAATTATTTTAGGATTTTAATAACCAGCAAAATAACATGAGTTTAAATTAAACAGACTAAATAAACCAATAAAATAAAAGGAAAAAAATTAACTAACCTACATCGGACTACACATGATCATCATCAGGAATAACATCACTTTTCTTTTTAACGCCGTTGACCTCTAGCAAATATTGAAAACGTGGTTTATCAAAGGCTTTAGTGTAGAGGTCAGCGCGTTGAAAATCAGTATTAATTTTTACCACATCAATTAAGTTCTTTTCAAAACAGTCTCTTATGAAATGGTATTTAATACCGATATGTTTGGTCTTAGGATGTTGGACCGGATTTTTAGTTACTGCAATTGCAGCAGAGTTATCAACACAAATAGGAGTAGAGGAGAACTTTAAACCGTAATCCCGCATTTGCTGTTGAATCCAGATGATTTGTGAACAGCAACTTGCAGCAGCAACATATTCGGCTTCACAGGTGGACAATGCAACCGATGTCTGTTTCTTACACTGCCAAGTCACTAGTCTTCTCCCAAAGAATTGACACCCTGCGGATGTAGACTTGTAGTTCATCTTGCAGCCTCCGTAATCCGAGTCACTATACGCCGTGAGCTCAAAATCATCATCATGAGGATACCACAACCCAAGTGTGGGTGTACCCTTTAGATAGCGAAAAATCCTTTTGACCCCGATCAGATGATTGACCTTAGGTTTAGCCTGATATCTAGAACATAAACATGTAGCATACATGATATCAGGTCTTGAGGCAGTGAGATACATGAGGGATCCAATCATTCCTCGGTACATCGTGGCATCTACAAGATCTCCATTTTCATCAGGTGCTATGTCGTGATTCGTAGCAAGTGGAGTACCAGCAGCAGATGCATTCTCCATGTCAAAGCGATTGAGAATGTCTCCTACGTACTTGGTCTGATGTAGAAAGATCCCATTTGGTGTTTGATCCACCTGTAGCCCGAGAAAGAACTTCATCTCCCCCATAGCACTCATCTCAAACTCTTTCTTCATAACTGCTTCAAACTCTTTGCATAACTCTTCGTTCTTTGAACCAAAATTATGTCATCAACATAGATCTGTACGAGCAGTAGGTCGCCATCTTTTCTTTAATGAACAGCGTGCAGTCAATGACTCCCCTGCGAAAGCCGTGTTTCACAAGATGAGTCGAGAGTTTCTCATACCAAGCTCTTGGAGCTTGATGAAGCCCGTATAAAGCCTTGTCGAGCTTGTAGACTCTATCCCGATGATAAGGATCTTCAAATCCCTCGGTTGACTGACATAGACTGTTTCTCTGATTTCCCCATGAAGGAATGCACTCTTCACATCTAATTGATAGACTTTAATCTTCATGTACGATGCATAGGCAAGGAAGATACGAATGGCTTCCATCCTTGCCACGGGTGCAAACACCTCATTGTAGTCAATTCCCTCGACTTGGCGAAAACCTTGAACTACCAATCGAGCTTTGTTCCTGATAATGACCCCTTGGTCATCCTTCTTGCATTTCAAGACCCATTTGGTGCCAATTACTTAGCACCTTTAGGTCTATCAACCAGAGTCCATACACCTAACTTCTTGAACTGAAGAAGTTCTTCTTGCATGGCACTCACCCACGCCTCATCATTTAGTGCTCACTGACGTATTTTGGCTCAACTGTGAGACAAAACACCGATAAGCACCATCATGAATATATCCCTTTTCCATAACTGAGGCGTAATCAGCTGAGTATAGCTGATTTCGGGTTTGCACTCCTGATCTGACATCCCCAATGACATTGTTTAGGGGATGATAGACGTTTAGTCGTGATCCTGGAGTGGTAGGAACATCTACCTCAGAGCCAAGATTATGAACATTTGGTTCTGCATCTGAGGTAGTTGGAGTTTGAGGCTCTGAAGTCGAAGGTGCATCACTGATAGATGCTTGTGGACTTTCAGGAACTGGAACCTGTTCCTCCTGACTGTTCTGGTTATCTTCTTCAGCTTCATCTTCAGAGGAGGAGTCACTGTCGTCGACTACTTCCCCTGACTGAGTAGATGATTCTCCCTGTGAGCTAGATGTTGGTGTATTCAAGATATCATACATCATTCGTGTAGCTAATCGTCATCCGAGGGAGAGAGAGAGATGTTGAAGGACTTGAAGAATCCATCATAGTCGAAAAGTAGGCGGGTCCTTTGCCAGTAGGTGGTGTGGTATATCGCTGAACGTCAACATTACACCACACTTCTACTAGACCCGTTGAGTTGTTGTAAACTCGCTTGTTCGGTATGTTGTATCCTAGAAAGATGCCTTCATCTGCCTTCTCGCTGAATTTACTCTCTTGTGTCTTCTTCAGAAGTGTGCACGGCGCGCCAAATGGTTCGAGATACTCCAAGTTTGGTTTGCGTCTTTGTAGTAGCTCGTAACATGTCTTTCCGTGGCGCTTGACTATCAGGACTCGATTCAGTGTATAACATGCATTCGCCACTGCCTCATTCCAGAATTGGATAGGCAGTTTCGAGTCTGCCAGCATAGTCCGCGCTGTCTCTATCAAGATTCTGTTCTTTCTCTCAGCAACGCCATTCATCTGAGGTGTGTAGGCAGAAGTGAATTGATGCACAATTCCCTTTTCCTTGCAGTATGCCTCCATCCACTGGTTCTTGAATTCGTTCCGTTGTCTGAGCGTACTTGTCTAACTTTCAGCTTGTAGAGAGATTCCAGTGTGGTTACCAACTCCTTGAATGATTCAAATGTTTCTGATTTGGATTTCAGAAACATTACCCAAGTGAACCTTGAGTAGTCATCAGTGACCACAAACAGTACAAGTCGCCTGCAATGCTCTTTGTACTGACTGGACCAAACAGATCCATGTGAAGAAGTTCAAGAGGTAGTTCTATTGAATGAACTTTCTTTTCCGTATGAGACTTCTTTGTCTGTTTGCCTTTCTTGCAAGCTACACAAAAGTCAGGAAGCTGGAAGTTCTTGACATTAACTCCTCTCACCAGATCCTTCTGAATCAAGTGATTCATCTTCCTTTGACTAATGTGTCCCATTCTCCTATGCCAGAGATGGAATCCTTTTCAGTAGCTTTAGATAGAAAACACTGAACCTCATGATCCATTGTAGAAGCTGTTGACAGATCCAAGACATAAAGATCTTTATATCTTGAAGCAGTCATCAAAACTTGGTCCTCTGGGATCACGTAGTCTTTCTTTAGTACGTAACACTTCTTGTTGTCGAAGATGACTTTAAATCCCTTATCACATATTTGGAAACAGAAGTAAGTTATTTTGTAGTTGTTGAACGTAGTTCACTTTATCAAACTTAACTTTCTGATTCCCCACTTCTCCCTGTGCTGTGATATAGCCACCCTTGTTTCCAGCAAACGAAACATGCCCTCCTTTTATTTGCTTGACGTTTGATAAAGAGCCCTGTTTCCTGTCATGTGCCTGGATGCTCCGCTGTCTACTATCCACGTGTTAGTTTCAGCACTGTATCGAACACCCTGCACACACAAAGTAAAGGATTAGTTTGGGTTAGGAACCCAAGCCTTTACTGGCTTGGGTTTCCCAGAGGCATCACACATCATAAATTCTACCCATTGACCCTTAGAGGATGAGGGTAGCTCAGGTTCCTTCTTGTCATTATTATCAGACACTGAGGATGTCTTCTCCTTCCATAATCCAGATTTGTGCAATGCCTGTTTGTGATAAACAGTCGACTGACTTACAGGTTGAATTTTAGGTTCACTAGTTCTTCTAGGTGGAGTCAGAGACATCCTCTTAGAAGACCTAGGCTTTGAAACCTGAAGTTCAATCTTCTTCCTAGGTGTCTGATAGATGACAATAGGAAGCAATGTGTCCATATTCACCACAGTTGTAGCACGACCTGCTATCAACTTTATGATTAAACTTTCTTTGTGGAGTGTGTGACACTCTAGTAACATTACTCACTCTAGGTTTTGACTCTGGTTCTTTGGTTGTTTTCTCTGGTTTAACAAAGTTAACTGTTTCACCTGTTTAACCTCCTTTTCTTTTTGGTTAATAGGTTTTGACTTGAAGTATGTGAAAGATTAACCTTAGAAGTCCTTTTAGGTTCTGATTTGACTCTGTTTGATCCTGACTTTAAGTTAACCTTTTCAAATTCCTTTTCCAGATTAACACAAGACAATTTATCCTTTGCCTTTGAAGTGGCTCCTTTTGTTTGTTTCCAGAGTCAATAGATGAACATAAGGAATCTGGATCACTAACAAGAGAGTAGACACCACATGATCCTTGATGGGATTACTATTTATTGGTCTAGTCTTAGTGTTCATCAAAGTCTCAGGTGGTGGTGGAACCACTTTATAACCCAATCCCTCCCCGTTGTTCCTTTCTCTCACTAAGTGTTGGACTATGTGTGAAGAACTAGTCCAACTGTGCAGTTTCTGTTTTAATGAATTTACTTCTACTTCTAGAACTGCCTTTTGCTTCTTAGTGTCTTCTAGGGAGTTTAGATAATACCTAATGTCATTAGCTTGGTTAAGGCAACTACTTCGGTTTCCCTAAGCTGTTTAGTCAAAAGGTCTATCTTTTCTTTATAACTATGCTCATTTTGTTTTAATACCCTATTAGCCTCAGTGCACAGTTGCAAATCTTTTACTAAGTTATCATTATGATCTAATAACCTAGCAAAATTTTCATCTATGCTATTCCTAAAGTATCACAATCAGAACAAGCATGATTATCAAACATTTGGTCAGTAGTACTTACCTGAGTTGATTCAGTAGAGTTAGCCATCAACGCAGCATCAGATGTCTCTGGTTCTGGTGATTCTGTCTTTTCTGTCTCTGACGTGGTAGTCTCCTCTTTAGGCTGGTAACTGACCTCGGTTGCAGTTGCTTCTTCACTATGTGACATCGCTATCTCAACTGCTAGATCTCCTTCACTAGCGGAATCACTGTCAATATCTTCTACACTTGCAATGTTTGATTCCCCTGGTGAGACAAACCTAAAGCTCCAATCCTGTCCTTCATCATCATGAGCAGTCAAGGCTTTTGGATCCTTGCTTGATGAAGTAGACTGGTAGCTTGCTTGTCTTGACGAGTGAAGGACGAGAAGGGTTCCCGTTACCCGTCTTCTTAGGCTTGACACATTCTCTTTTGAAGTGCCCCTTCTCTCCACAGTTGAAGCAGGTCACTTTGCTCTTGTCAAAGCCAAATGTGGTATCCTTAGTAGCTACCAAGTTCTGTCCGGTTTGTTTTACAAACTTCTTTGCCCTCCGGACAGCACTAGCTAAAGCCCACATTATATCCATCCTCTCAAGCTCCATTTCGTCCACCTGCTCGTAGTCCTCGTCTGCCAATGGCAGTTTCCAATCTTCCCAGCAACAAGTTCATCATAAGAATGGACCATTGCAGCCAAAAGATCCATGTGTTCTCGAGCTACTTCCACTGTCACATTTCCGAGATTCTCGGTCTTCAGTTTAGTAGCACTTGCTTCGGATCCAATATAGTGGGAACAAGAAAGTCCCGATGTGTCTGATCCTGAAGGAGATGCATGTGAAGGACCCGATGAGCTAGACACAAATGCAGTCTGGAGAGGTGCTCCAGATGTCTTAGCTTGAGGCGTGGCATTGTATAAAGCTGGATTTTGATTGTATGAAGACTTCTGAGCTCTGTACTTCATCCTAAGTGACTCTTCTCGCAACTTAAGAATGAAGTCATTAATATCCAGTTTTGCCAGCATTCCATTCTGTCTATCTAAGATAGACACGAATGAAGCCCACTTTTCAGGCAATCCGTCTGCAAAATTAGTAACTTTCTCTTCCATGGTAGTAGCCACCCCATGTGTATGCAGTTCACTCATCAGATGGTAGAATCTATCTATAACATCGTCCAAACTCTCATTTCCCATCGATGAGAAGTTATCGAATTCCTTCTTTAACTCCTTAGCCTTGATCGCCTTCAACGAAGCATTCCCGTCGTACCTCTTTTCTAGCTCATCCCAAAGTTTCTTGGACTGCTTATTTTCTGAGTACTGGTGGAATATGTCTTTAGGAATAGATTGTGTAATCAATGCATAAACTCTTTTTTCTGCATTGTATTTGACTTTCTGCATGTCCGTCATTCCTCCTAACGTTAGCTTAACTCCATCAGCTCCCACCGGTGTACTATATCCAATCTCGATGGCTTCCCACAGATTCGGATCCACTCCGTTGAGGTAGATCTCAAAACGTTGTTTCCAGTGGGGAAACTCATCTAACGTCAAGAGCTTTGGTGGTTTATTATGATTACCCACCTCACTCTCAAGCAACAGCAGGTTCTGTATCCTAGAGTCCTTTCCAGCAGTAAAGGCTGACATTTGATCTTCCATTGCGAATAACTTTAAGTCTAATAACTTTAAGTCTAATAAACAATTGTCACTGGGCGACTGAAGTGCGAATGGTCTAATGGTATGAACTCTAGTGGTGCGTATGAACTCTACGACTGGTTCAATCGTGCGGCTGAACTAAGTGATTAGCTCAGTCGTGCGAATGAATCTGATGCGTATGAACAGTATGCCCGAAAGGTTCAATCGTACGAATGGAGATGCGACTATGTCCAATCGTGCGTCTGAGCAATGCGAATGAGGTCCAGTCGTGCGAATGGCTCACTCGTGCGACTGAAGCTGCTGTTTTGCGAAAATTTCTAGGTTAAACGTGTTTTTAGCCGTAAAAATTCGAACTTTCGCAAGGTCTAATTGCCTAAGTCCGTAGAACCAAACTTTGATGAGCAGGGAACGTCCAAGATCACTTTTGACACAAAGATTGCGTTTTTAGTGCAAAAACACAACTTTTTATCAATATTGATTGAATCACACGTAATCAAGAGCCAATGCTCTGATACCACTTGTTAGGACCTGGTATTTGAACGAAATACCTAGAGATTAGCGTGTAAACCAGATCAAATAGTGCGGAATCCTATTTGATTGGCGATCCAATCAGTGAGAACACACGAAGAATCAATCAAGAATTGAAACTAACGTTAGAAATCGATTGGGAATCGATCTAAGTGTTCTATGAACTTGGAGAACGAATTGGGAGGCTTCTGGACGGCTAGGGTACGTCTGGAATCGTAATTAATCAAAAGCTCTATTTTTCACGAATTGGGTTGTATTTATAGGTTGGTATTATTCAATCGTGCGACTGAACCATTAGTATGGTTCAGTCGTGCGATTGAACCATGCGGTTGATTCATCCGCACGACTGAGTGTTCAGTCGTGCGACTGAGCCAATCTTATGTTACAATCATACGACTGATCCAGTCTCCTGGTTCAGTCGTGCGACTGAGTCATTCGTATGAAGTTATTCATGCTTATGGTTCATTCGCATGGGCCATTCGCATGAGAACTTCATTAAGTTAAGTTTGAATGTATTAATTAATAAACATTATGTGTAACATTCTAACAACCACAAACCTAATTAACCAATTTAATATCAACTCATTAATGAAATATTAGTCATTACAAATCACAAACAACCAATATCTTTCATTAATCATATCAAATTACATATCAGAATCAGACAAACAAGATCTATTACATTTCATATCATGATCTAGGGACATACATGTATCAACAAACTCAAAAAATCATGACACTAAGGCTCCTAATAACCATATTGTTGGTCCATGCGATCGTATTACAGTGCAACTGAATTAAGAATCGTTCGACATCCAACAAATAACTAAAACCATATAAAGAGGATTGAACACATAAGAAACTATGTCTATAAACAATATCAATGACAATCAATAACATCAGCACAAGGATAATCTGTGTATTAACTGCTTTTGAAATGGTAACTTGCAAACAATGAAATCGATTTGGTTTTTGCAAGCTTACCTACATTGAGAAGAAAACAAAACAATATATAGCAGCCATAGTTTCGCAGACAGTTTTCGCCGTCGCGAAACTGTACTGCCAAAACTATAGTTTCGCCAGACGAAACAAAAGTTCGCCAGGCAAAGAAAACACTGTTGTAGCGAAACTATAGTTTTCTTCTCTAGCAGTTTCGCTGAACTACCAAATACATAAACAAAACATTAAAGAAAACTAACAAAAGACCTATTACAATCAAAGTAAATAATCTAAATTAATGTGAGTCCAACCTACATGATCTTCAAAATATGTAAAAAAGTTTCTAGAACTCACCTCTTGCAAATTTGAGTATGACTTCCTTCAAACCCGCTGCTATGAGTTCAAACACCTAAAACCCAAAAAAGACATACACAACCGAACACAAATCACATAACTGAGGCCAAAACCCAACAAAAACACCTCAAAACAGAGAATTCTTACCTCAAATCTGGTTTATTCTTCTTCTCCAAAAACCTAAAAGTTTCTCTTCTTTCTCTCTAAAATCGGTGAAATGAAATGTTCAGGGTGTTATGGGCGGCCATAACACCTTTTGTACAAATATATCAAAATTTTTGTCCTTTTTACACATTTAACTCCTCTACTTGGTTTCTATTATATTTTTCTTTCTTTTATTCACCTTTTATAACTTTTTAAAATATCTGGGTGTTACAAGTCCACCCCCTTATATAGGTTCATCCCCGAAACCTGTTATTCCTTGAACAGATGTGGGTAATGTTGCCTTATCTCTTTTCCAGTCTCCCACGTAAACTTGGATCCCTTCCTATGCTTCCACTATACACACACCAGGGGAACCACTTTATTTTGTAACCTCTTCTCCTTACGCTCATTGATCGCCACCGGTTGCTCCACATAATTGAGTCGTTCATCTACTTCAATATCCTCAAGTGGTACAATCATATCTCCATCAACTAAACACTTCCGCAAATGAGATACATGGAATATGGGTTAAATTTCACTTAACTCATCAAGTAGTTCTAACCTATAGGCCACCTCTCCTACCCGAGCTTTGATTCGTAAAGGCCCTATATACCTCGGGCTCAACTTGTCCTGTTTCCTAAACCGGATGATACCCTTCCAAGGTGAGACTTTTAACATAACTTTATCACCCACCTGGAACTCAATCGGTCTATGTCTCTTGTCGGCTTACGACTTCTACCTATCTTTTGCTGCCTTCATAAAGGCTTTAATCTTTTTGAGCTTCTCAGTCGTAGCCTCGATCACCTTGATACTCCCTAACTCCTTCTGTCCAATATCACCCCAACAAACGGGTGTTCTACATCTCCTACCATATAAAATCTTATAAGGGGGCATACCAATGTTGGCATGATAACTGTTATATATAAGAACTCAGCTAACGGTAAGTGGTCATCCTAACTTCCTCCAAAATCAATGATGCATGCCCGAAGTATATCTTCTAGCGTCTGAATTGTTCTTTCTGACTAACCATCTGTCTATCGATGATAAGTTGTGCTAATGTGTAACCACATCCCTATTGCATCATGGAATTTCTTCTAAAACTTGGATGTAAACTGAGTATCACGATCAGACACAATAGACACTGGTACACCTTGACGAGCTACAATCTCCTTGATGAATAGATCTGCCAACCTCTTGGATGAATACATCTCGTGAATCGGTAGAAAGTGAGCACTCTTCATCAAACAGCCCACTGTTAACCCGCTCACGGTACATGGTAACTTCATGCTAAAGTCCATGATGATATGCTCCAACTTTCACTCAGGTATATCCAAGGTTGGATCTTCCCATATGGCTTCTGATGCTATGCCTTCACTTGCAAGGAAGTAAGGCACATACTCACATACTCCGCCATGTCACGTTTCATACCCGGCCATCAATAATCTTTTTTCATATCCTAATACATCTTTGTGGAACCAGGATGGATAGAGTATCGAGTCTTGTAAACCACATCCATGATCTTTCCACGTAAATCCCCGTAATGAGGAATCCGTTTTTGTCCAAACTGAGTTCTAACACCAAATGTGTTTTCACCCAACTTCGCAACTATGCCTCTCATCCTTTCAGAGTTAAGACGATCTTCTTTCAATCCCTTGTCTTGAAACTCCTTGACCTGCGTCATTAAAGGTCATAACCAACTGATAAGACTTCACCCGAATCTGCTCAGGTCTTTCTTTCAGCTAAGGGCATCCGCCACTAATTTTCCTTGCCCGGATGGTAATGGATCTCGCAATCATAATCCTTTATGATCTCTAACCATCTAATTTCCCTCATTTTCAAATCTTTTTGCTCAAAGAAATACTTTAAGCTCTTGTGGTCAGTGAAGATGGTGGACTTCGTCCTGTATAGGTAGTGCCTCCAAATCTTTAGTGTGAAGACCACAACTACTAACTCCAATTCATGAGTAGGGTAATTAGCCTCGTGAACTTTCAAATGTCGGGATGTGTATGCTATAACCTTTTATCGCTGCATCAACATGCAACCCAACCCCAAGTAAGAAGCATCGAAGTAGACTACAAAGTCTTCGCTTCCTTCGGGCAATGATAAAACTAGAGCTTGCGTCAATCTTACCTTCAACTCTTCAAAGCCTTCTCTTGTTCTTGACCCCATACAAACTTCACATCCTTACGAGTCAACTTGGTCAATGGAGAAGCTATCTTAGAGAAGTCTTATATGAATCTTCTATAATAACCGGCCAACCCCAAGAAACTACGAATCTCGGATGGCGTCTTTGGAGACTTCTATAGCATTACCGCTTCCACCTTTGTCGGGTCCACATAATCCCCTTGGGATTCACTACATGACCCAAGAATTGAACTTCGCGTAATCTGAACGCGTACTTGGAGAACTTGGCATATAACTTCTCCTTTCTCAATGTTCCTAATACTTCTTGAATGTGGTTGGCACAGTCCTCCTTGCTCTTCAAATAAATCAAGGATTTATCCAATATCAGCCTACACACTCAGTTCATTAAATCCATAAAAGTAGTTGGCGCATTTGTTAAACCAAAAGACATAACGAGAAACTCGTAGTGTCCATAACACGTGTGAAAAGTTGTTTTAGGAATTTCTTGCTCCTTCATCTTCAACTGATGGTAACCAGATCAAAGATCAATCCTCGAGAACAAATGGCACCTTGGAGCTGATCAAACAAGTCATCAATCCTTGGTAATGGATATGATCCTTCACCATTGATGCACATCCTCATACAACCGTCCTCTTCTTCACGAACAAGACCGGAGCACTCCATGGAGAGATACTCGATCTAATGAATGCCTTATCAAGCAACTCCTCTAGTTGTTCCATCGTTCCTTCATCTCGGTCGGAGCCAACCAATATGGTGCCTTAGCAACAGGTTAGGCACCAGGTATCAAATCAATCTGAAACTCAATCTCATGGTCCAGTGGCACACCTAGTAAATCTTCTAGGAACACGTCTGGAAACACACACATAACCAGTACATCAGACAGTTGTGGTGTCGGCGTATTCACATCCTTCACGTTGGCCAAGTTAGCATTACATCCACGCCTTATGCACTTTCCTGCCACCGCCATTGAAATAACCTTCTGAATCATTGTAACTTGATCACCATAAATCATCACCGAACTCTCTTCAGGTGGTGTCAGTCTGACCATTTTCTTGCGACACACAATGTTCGCCTTGTAGTCCGCCAACCAATCCATTCCTAGGACTATATCAAACCCGCCTAAGGTCATCATAAATAGTCTAGCAGGAAACTTATGACCTTCTAGTTCTACTTCACAACCTTCTATCAGATCAACAATCCTAGTAGACTTACCTATGGCAATTTTTACATCGAAGGGTTCATCAATACTCCTACTACTAACAGGCAGTTTAGCATAGAAAGCAGTAGAAATAAAACTCTTACTAGCACCTGAATCAAATAACACAAAAGTAAGAGTTTGATTTACTAGAAAGTACCTAACACGACATCGGGGTCCGTCCTAGCATCCTCCCTGGTCATCATGAAGGCTCTAGCGCTCACCCTCTCCCCTTCAGTCCCGGTCTTTTTTCCTGCTTTGGAACTCTTAGCCCTCGGCTTCTTATATTCACTGATCATGTGACCCTCCTTGCCACAGTTATAACATCTCCTTACCCTATAGTCCTTTGCCACATGTCCTCTCTTTCCACACCGGAAACACTCATTGGATCCCAACCTACACTCTCTGATGTACTCCTTCCCGCACTTGCCACACTTCTTTGACCCCGCACCGGATGTGACCACAGGTCGGTCATCCACCCATGCACTTTTGTTGTTTGTCGGGGCCCCGCCCAGTCCAAACCTCTTCCCGTCCAAACCCTGAATGTATCTCCTGATCTTCTGTAATAAGCATGCCACCTGATCCGACACCAGCTATGCCAACTCATTGAACTTAGTGGTGTATTGTTGGTGTGTCATGGTTTCTGCCTCCGGCTACAGGAACTCCCGCTCAACCTTATCAAGCTCCCTGTGAGGACAGAACTCTCAATCACCAACTTCTTCAGCTCGCTCCAACTCTTTCTGCCAATCACCCTACTACCCTTGGCTTGGACAATGTTGTCCCACTAACACAAAGCCAAGTCCGCAAATGAATGGGTGGAAAACTTCACCTTTTGGTCTTCCCAACACTCGCTGATATCAAGAACAGCTGCAGGACCGGTGAAGGGCGGTCACTTACAACACAACAACACAAAACGGAGAACAAACTTAACGTAATCAAACAGTGAACTGGATTAACCACAATCGATGATACTAAGAACATAAGTAAGAGACAGAACAAGAGAACAAGATACACAAGTATATGGTTTTCAAGATTGCAGTATATTGCTCTCTCAAGTTCTATTACAAGTGTTACAAAGCATAAAAGAAAGTTACAAGAACTAGAGATACTTATACTACATCCTACAGCCAGCCATACTTTGAAGTCCAGTTGGATACAATTGATTAGACACAAAACAAAATCAATTTTAGAGTCAAAAGGCAGATTGCCTTTTGACTAGTGACTATGACATGCCATAGCTCACATCCTTATCTATTACAAAAAAGATAAAGTACATTAAGTAGAAAGTTACAGACTCAAGACCTCAATGTACAGTTACCAAAAGCATGGACCTTTTCACCAACTTATGGATTAAAAAGTTAGTGACTTTACAGAGTTGTAGTGAAAAGGGATCCAGCTATATGGAAAAGTACATCAAATAAAACATGTTGTTAAAAGTCTTCGGAAGAAATATGTCTTCAAGTGTTGGCTTCGCAAGACTTTGTCTATGAAGCTTCGGAAGACTTCATCTTTGGCTTCGAAGATATGGTCTTGTCTTCGGAAGATTTCACACTTATAATATTTCTGTTGCATGTGTGAAAGTTCCGAAGCATTCTTCTTAGTGTACTTGTGCAGCATGCAGGAGAGACTTTGGGTGTTTGGGTTACATCAGCATCTTCATATAATCTCTATAACAGCTTCCATATCTCTCACCCACCAGTGAGCAGCAGTAGCAATGCTATTGCCGTCGAAAGTTAGGTACTTGCATCTTTGGAATGCCCCATAATTAAAGCCTCATGTTGCCTCAGCCATGGGCTCTCTTCATCCTTTTTGTTAGTCTCCGGTTGCTCTCTCCCTCCCAAGGACCTGTTCCTCTCCTTTCTTTCTCCTTCTCTTACAGCCTTTATCATTCCGGTCACCACAGATGGTAAGATTGTCTGCATGACCTGCTGAACCTCTTTCACCACCGCCTCCCTCACTAAGGCCCTTAAGTTGGCACTCTCATCACCACCCTTTGGATGAGGGGTCTTGTAACACCCGGCTATTTTGTTGCTATTAAAGGAAGAATAAAGTGAAGAATAATAAAGAAAAGTTATATAGCCCAAGTAGAGGGACCTAAAGTGTCAAAAGGACAAAATCTTTAAAAAGTTGATGATAAAGATGGCATGGCCACCCATCACCCTCTCCTAACACAAATCTTGGATACTTCTAGAGAGAAAAAGTGAAGAGGGGCAGAAAGTTTCGCTTCATTGAAGAACAAGAAGGAAAAGATCGAATTCAAGGTAAGAATTCATGTGTTTATGGTGTTCTTAACCAGTTTTATCCTCGTGTGTATGCTTATATGTGTTGCATGTGTTCGGGTGTGTGTTTTGGTGGGTTTCTAGGCGATTGAACTCTGTTGCATACGGGTTTCTTTGAAGAAGTCATAACCAGAGGGTGCAAAGGTGAGTTCTAGAACCCCCCTTTTACTTGTTTTTAACTACTTTGGGGCTAGAAATGCATGTATGTATATTTTTATAAAGTTGGGTTTTATACCCGTATGTGTTTATGCATGTATGTTATGGGTGGGGTTTGATTTTGGGCTTTGTATGTGTTTGATGATGTTATTGTTGTTGTTTCTAAGGCTTAGGATGTATGATTTAAGCATAGAACATGATAGGTAATGTTTGGGGACTGATTTATGATGATAAGTGTGAATTAGGCTGCAATGCTCCTAAACAGTAGCTCATGCGCCCAACCGAAATAACTGCCTAAGTGTCCCATGCGCCCAAGACCTCATGCGCCCAAATAGTACTCATGCGCCTAGATGTTAGACTGAAATTGACTAAGCGTTGATACGCCCAGATAGCTCATGCGCCTAGGCACTCATGCGCTTGCATAGTGCCCATGCGCCTAGAATTGCCCAGAATAGACTAAGTGTTGCTCATGCTCCCCAATAGTGCCAATACGCCTGAAAGTTTCTCATGCGCCTAAGTGTTCCTCATGTGCCTACAAAGTGCTCATGCGCCTACAAAGTATTCATGTGCCTGCATAGTGCTCATGCGCCTAAAGACTTAGATTATTTTTTGACTTTTTAGGGAAAAGTGAAATATAGGCTTTGACTTGGGAGGTTCCCGGGGGCTATGTAAGTTGCCTTTTTGAAGTCATAGATGATGTGATGGGCATTGAATGATGATGTATGATGTATGCTTATGCATGTTGGTATGTTTCATGATTTTATGTCATGTGTGATGGTGCCTTGTATGGTGATGTTTTGTATGATTATGTTATGTTCCATGTTATGTATGTTTATCATTTCCATGGCTTTACGTGTTATAGTTGTGAAAGAAATGATAAGTATTATGTAACCTAAAGTGAAAGATAATGATAAGAGGAACATAATGATAGAGTGCATGCATTAATAAAAGAGAAAGTATAGAAAGGCTTGCAAGCAAAATGTACAGAGGTTCACGGCTCTAAAATGTCGTAAGCTCAAGTGTGTGTGGTTTAGCTAACCCTTAAGGATACACACAGGGGTCCAGTCTTTATGACTGACCAGTGATATAGTACATGGATTATAGTGGTTACTTACCTTGGTGCTAGTGCCAAGCTATGTGCGTTATGGAAGTCATTTATGATCTTCGGCCTAGTACCCGCTTTGTGCATACATTTGAGGTGTAGTATACAGTTGGGATCTTTATCGCTTGCCCCGATGTTGGTGCCAGGCTATGTGCGTTATGGAAGTTCGCTTTGTGCATACGTTTGGGGTATAGTTTATGACACTAATTTGGAAAGAGATAAAGAATGTGATGAATAGTAAAGGAAAAGAATAATGATATTATCTATGTGTACGTACGATGTGTGATCATATACGAAAGTATAGTATGATTTGATAAAGAGTAAAGAATGGTTTTAAATGAATGTAAAGCATGTATTATTTTTTTTAAACTAGAACTCACTCAGCAACGCTGACTTATATGTGTTTCTAGTTGGCAGGTAAAGGTTGCTGAGGATGGCAGGGGCGGCTACTTGGCTCTTTTTTTGGATGGCATCCATTATTATAATATTTTTGAGATGTAATGCAACAAGTATTTTGTGATTCGATAATAATGTATTGTTTTGCAAAAGCTTTTATAATGAAATGGAATGTTTGTTTTAATGTTTCCGCTGCAATGTTTTCTTTAAATTAATGTAATTATATGTTTTATGTGCAATGATTGACCAGATGTAAGCGTCCCGGGAACGGGGCCTTACAAGTTGGTATCAGAGCCAAAGTTTAAGTGAAACGGATAAAGTTACAAAAGAAACCTAAACTTAAACTGAAAATGGGACGGAAAGGAAAGGGATGCCAGTCCGAGTAGCTACGTGCCATCAGGTATTTTCTAAATGTTAACCGGCATTATGTGCGCATGTTATGTGGTTTATGTGTTGTTGTAGATTTAGATACTCACATAGTCAGGATAGGTAATGCTTAGGGTATGGAGAGTAAAATAAGTGACTAATGCCACTATAATTAGGGACTTACTATACTTGACATGAACTGAGCTATTCCCTTGAATGACCATTTTGGTGTTTGAATCTTATAGTGTGTTTAAAGGATGGCCGGTGGTAGATCATCAAAGGCTTCACGTGGGGGAGGTCGTAGTGGACGTGGTGCTAAACCACGGGCTACAAAAGGAAGGCCTAGGGCCGAAAAGGTGGTTCATGAAGAACCAGACACTCCTCACCCAGAGGCTGGGGATGAGAGTGCTAACTTAAGAGCTTCGGTAAAGGAGGCTATTGTTGAAGAGGTGCATTAGGTCATGCAGACAATCTTACCATCTGTGGTGACCAAAGTAATCAAGGCTGTGAGGGAAGGATAAAGGAAGGAAATGAGTAGGCCTACGGGCGAAAGAAGACAGCCCAAGACTGAGACGGTTCTCTCTGATGATGAAAAAGAAGAGGAAGAAGAAGAGCCTACGCCGGAGGTGGCACGAGGCAGTAACTACGGGGCATTTATGAGATGCAAGCCCCCAACTTTTGATGGAAATGGTACTACTGTTGCTACTCATCGATGGGTGAGAGAGATGGAGGTGATACTTGACATTAGCAAGTGTCGAGAGGACCAAAAGGTGAAGTTTGCTGCACACTTATTTGTGGACTCAGCTTTGTGCTGGTGGGACAATATTGTCCAAGCCGAGGGTAGTCGGGCAATTGGAAGGATGAAGTGGGTGGAGCTGAAAAGGTTGGTAATTGAGGAGTTTTGTCCTGCCGTGAGATGGACAGAGTTGAGAGGGAGTTCCTACAGTTGGAGACGAGGACTATGACCCATCAATAATACACCACCAAGTATAATGAGATGGCACGTCTGGTGCCGGATCAAGTGACACCCTTGTCATGAAAAATCAAGAGATACATTCAAGGGTTACCAGCGGATGTCCGTAGGCACATGATCGCTTCCCGAACGAGCACGTTTAGGTCGGTAGTTGACTTGGTAGTGATATTGTATGATGAAAGAGTTATGGTGGTGGCAGAAGCCAGCAAGAAGAGTGGTGGTTATCGAAAATGGAATGGGAAGCTGGTTGGACGTGGTGAGGCCACTCCAAGCAACAAGGGGCACAGGTGGATGATCGACGTGTGGTCACATCTGGTGTGAGGTCGAGGAGGTGTGTTAAGTGTGGACGAGAGCACACTAGGGAATGTAGGGTGGGATCCAATGTCTATTTGTATTGTGGGAGGACCAGACATGTGGCAAAAAACTGTAGGTAAGGAGGTGTTATACTTGTGGCGAGGAGGGCCACATGAGCAGGGATTGCAAGAAGCCGAGGGCTAAAGGTTCGGGAGTGAAGAAGGCTGGAGGAGAAGGGCAGAGGGCGAGTGCCAGAGCATTCACGATGATGCAGGAAAGGGCTTGGATGGACCCCGATGTTGTGTCAGGTACATTTTAAACCAAACTTTAGCCTCTGTGTTATTTGATTCTAGTGCTAGTAAGAGTTTTATTTCTGCTGCTTGCTATGCTAAATTGCTTATTAGTAGTATGAATATAGATACGCCCTTCGATGTAGAAACTGCCATAGGTAAGTCTGCCAAGATTTCTGAGATGATAGAAGGTTGTGACGTAGAATTAGAAGGTCACAAGTTTCCTGTTAGACCATTTGTGATGACATTAGGCGGGTTTGACGTAGTCCTAGGAATGGATTGGTGGCGGAATACGAGGCGAACATTGTGTGTCGCAAGAAGATGATTCGATTGACAGCGCCTGACGGAAATTCGGTGACGATTTATGGTGATCGAGTCATGACGATCCCGAAAGTGATTTCGATGGCGGTGGCGGGAAAGTGCATAAGGAGTGGATGTAGTGCCTACTTGGCCTACATGAAGGATGTGTATATGCCAACACCACAACTAACTGACGTAAAAGTGGTGTGTGACTTTCCAGATATGTTTCCCGAAGACTTACCAAGAGTGCCACCTGACCACGAGATCGAGTTCCAGATTGACTTGATACCGAGTGCCCAACCTTTAGATAAGGCACTGTATCGGTTAGCTCCAACTGAGATGAAAGAGTTGAAGGATCAATTGCGAGAGCTGCTTGATAAGGGGTTCATTAGACCGAGTATCTCTCCTTGGGGTGATCCGGTCTTGTTCGTGAAGAAGAAAGACGGTAGTATGAGGATGTGTATAGACTACCTTGAATTGAACAAGCTGACAGTGAAGAATCGGTACCCCTTGCCGAGGATCAATGACCTGTTTGATCAGCCCCAAGGTGCCAGTTGGTTCTGGTTCTCGAGGATAGACCTTCGATCTGGCTACCATCAGTTGAAAGTGAAGGAGCAGGATATTCCTAAAATAGCTTTTCGTATGCGTTATGGACACTACGAGTTTCTCATTATGTCTTTTGGTTTGACCAACGCGCCAGCTGCTTTTAGGATCTGATGAATCGAGTGTGTCGGTTGATGTTGGATAAATCAGTGATTATGATAATTGATGATATCCTGATTTATTCAAAGAGCGAGGAGGAGCATGCCGATCACATCCGAGAATTGTAGGAGACCTTGAGAAGGGAGTAGTTGTATGCTAAATTCTCCAAGTGCGTATTTTGGTTGCGTGAGGTCCAGTTCTTGGGTCATGTTGTGAATCCTGTGGGGATTATGGTGGATCAGGTAAAGGTGGAGGCAGTGATGCAATGGAAGTCGCCAAAGACGCCATCCGAGATTTGTAGTTTCTTGGGTTTGGCAGGCTATTATAGGAGATTCATTCAAGACTTCTCTAAGATCGCTTCTCCACTAACCAATTTGACCCGTAAAGATGTAAAGTTTGTATGGGGTCAAGCTCAAGAGAAGGCATTTGAGGAGTTAAAGGCGAGGTTGACTCAAGCTCCAGTTCTATCATGACCTGATGGAAGCGAATATTTGGTGGTTTACTCAGATGCTTCCTACTCGGTGTTGGGGTGTGTCTTGATGCAGCGAGGAAAAGTTATAGCCCACGCATCCCTATAGTTGAATGTTCATGATATTAATTATTCTACTCATTATTTGGAGCTAGCAGTTGTGGTCTTCGCGTTAAAGATTTGGAGGCACTACTTATACAGGACGAAGTGGACAATATTCACTGATCACAAGAGCTTAAAGTACTTCTTCGAGCAAAATGATTTGAACATGAGGCAGAGGCGATGGTTGGAGCTCATAAAAGACTATGATTGCGAGATCCATTACCATCTGGGCAAAGCCAACGTGGTGGCGGATGCCCTTAGCCTAAAGGAGAGACCCGAGCTGATTCGGGTGAAAGCTTACCAGTTGATTATGACCTCTGATGTGCTGAAATAGGTCAAAGAGTTTCAAGATGAGGCAATGAAGGAAGATCATCTTAACTCTGAAAGAATGAGAGGTCTGGTCACGGAGTTGGGTGAAAACACACTTGGTGTTAGGACCCGATTCGGACGAATGTGGATTCCTGTTTTGGGGATTTACATGGGAGGATCATGGATGAAGCTTATAAGACTCGATACTCTATTCATCCCGATGCTACGAAGATGTACCAAGACATGTAGAAATATTATTAGTGGTCTGGTATGAAGCGTGATGTGGTGGAGTATATGAGTAAATGCATTACTTGTTTACAAGTGAAGGCCGAGCACCAAAAGCCGTATGGGAAGATCCAACCTTTGGATATACCGGAGTGGAAGTGGGAGCATATTACGATGGACTTTATTACGAAGCTACCACGTATCACGCGAGGGTATGATGCTATATGGATGATAGTCGATCGTTTGACGAAGAGTGCTGTAACACCCGGTTATATTTCTAAAAGACAAGAAATAAAGAATAAAAGGAAAAAAAGCAATAATGTCCAAGTGGAGGGACTAAAAGTGCCAAAGGACAAAAATCTTTGAAAGTTGGTGAAAAAGGTGGGCATGGCCGCCCACCCTCTTTTCACATCATCATCTTCACCGGTTTTAGAGAGAGAGAGCAGATAATCTCTCGGTTGAAGATAAGAAGAAGAAGAGAAGTTGAACTCAAGGTAAGAATTCGTGGTTTTTATGTGTTTGTGATGGGTTTTACCCCGGTTACATGCTTATGTGCTTATGTGTTTGTGTTTGTGCTCGGGTGTGCGTTTGTGGTGTTGTTTCTACGTGTTTTGAACTCTTTGCAAGCGGGTTAGAAAGGAAGAAACACCCAAGTTGCATCAGGTGAGTTCTAGACCCCGGTTTTTACTTGTTTTCAAACATCTTCGGGGCTGAAAATATATGTAAAAGGTTTTCAAATGTTTGAGTATGTGTACCCGTATGTATTGTGAATGAATGAATGTGATTCTTGAGTGCTTATAGGTATTCATGTTAGAATAGCCACATTAAGCTTAGAACAGATAGATTCGATGATTTGGGTTGAAACATACTGGAAATATATAGTACAGAAGGTCCATGCGCCTAAATAAGGTTCATGCGCCTGAAAATGTTATAGTAAGAAATAAGTGTGATCATGTGCCCAAACAGTAGCCCATGCGCCTAAAATTTGCCTTAGAAATGTTTAAGTTCTGCTCATGCGCCTGAATAGTTGTCCATGCGCCTAGAAATGTTAGTCGGATGAGTAAAGGTAGGGCCATGTGCCCCAATAGTGCCATGCGCCCAAGTGGCCCATGCGCCTAAGTGTTCATATGCACCAATAGTGCCCATGCGCCTGAATGAGTTCATGAGCCTAAAGTGAAAATGCTTAAGTGTTAGGCTGATACGCCTAAATAGTGATGAAACGCCAAATAGGGCTCATGCGCCCAAATAGTTCCCATGCGCCTAAGACTTAGAAATTTTTACAGAATTTTTCTGGGAGTCTGTGCTTTAGGGATTTGACCGAGGTTGACTAAGGGCTTATTAATGATGATGTATTGCTTAACAAAAGTGTTTTAAATGACATGAATCGTTTTTGATAAATCATTTCTGCTGCATAAATTTGTATAATTGTAATGTTTAATGTTTAATTCGCTATGAATGACCAACTGTTTCCGGGATCGGGGCCTTACAAGTTGGTATCAGAGCTAAAGTTTGAGAGAATTGGGTTAAATAAACTTTTAAAACCTAAACTTAAACTGAAAATAGGACAAATGGAGTGATGTCAACCCGAGTAGCTACGTGCCATCAGGTATGTCTTTTCTTAAAGTTAACCGGTATTACTTGTGCATGCTATTTGATTATGTGCTCATAGTAGACTTAAATACTGATTAAGTCAGGATAGGAGATGCTTGGGGTATGAAGAGTAAAGTAAGTGGCTAATCATAACTAGCCACTGTAATTAGGGACTTACTATACTTGACATAAACTGAGTATTACCTTGAATAACCGTGTTAGTGTTTGAATCTTATAGTGTGCTTATAGAGGATGTTGGCGGTAGATCTTCAAAAGCCTCTCGTGGTGGAGGTCACGGTGCTGCTGCTCCGTGACCTAAGAGGGGGAGACCCCGAGTAGAGAAAGTGGTTCATGAAGAACCAGAGACCCCTCATCCGGAGGGTGGCGACGAGAGCACCAATTTGAGAGCCTTAGTAAAGGAGGCTGTGGTGGAAGAGGTTCACCAGGTTATGCAGACAATTCTACCATCTGTGGTGACCGAAGTGATCAAGGCAGTTAGAGAGGGAGAGAGAAAAGAAAAAAGCGAACCTATGGGCGAAAGAAGACAGCCCGAGACTGAGACAGTTCCATCTGATGATGAGGATGAGGAAGAAGAGCTTGCGCCGGAGGCGACTCGAGGCTGCAACTATGGGGCATTTATGAGATGCAAGCCCCCTACCTTTGATGGGAACGGCACTGCTGCAGCTGCTCACCGGTGGGTGAGGGAAATGGAGGCTGTCCTCGATATCAGTGAGTGTTGTGAGGATCAAAAGGTGAAGTTCACTACCCACTCTTTTGTGGACTCGGCCTTGTGCTGGTGGGACAACATTGTCCAAGCTGAGGGTAGCAGGGCCATTGGAAGAATGAGATGGCCTGAACTGAAGAAGTTAGTGATTGAGGAATTCTGTCCTCACAGAGAGATGGACAAGGTGGAAAGGGAATTCCTGCAGCTGGAGGCGGGAACAATGACACACCAGCAGTACACCACCAAATTTAATGAAATGGCGCAGCTGGTGCCCGATCAAGTGACACCACTGTCACGAAAGATTAAGAGATACATCCAAGGGCTACCGGCGGATATTCGTAGGCATATGATTGCCACCCGGCCGAGCACTTTCAGGTCGGCAGTTGACTTGGCTGGCCGATTATACGATGAGTGCAAGGTGGTGGTAACTAAGGTGGATAGGAAGGATGGTGTTAGTCGGAACTGGAATGGGAAACGGTTTGGACGTGGTAGAACTGCTCCAAACAAGAAGGTGGCAAAGGTGGGTGATCGACGTGTGGTCACATCTGGATCAGGGCTGAGAAGGTGTGACAAATGTGAGAGAGAGCATACTGGTGAGTGCAGAATGGGGATGAACGTATGCTTCAGGTGTGGTCAGCCTGGCCATATCGCTAGAGACTGTAAGAAGCCGAGGGCAGAGAGCTCTGGGGCAGAGAAGAAGAATCCAGAGGAAGGAGGATAGAGGGCAGGTGCTAGAGCTTACACCATGACCCGGGAGGAAGCCAGAGCTGATCCCGATATTGTGTCAGGTATGTTTCTAGTAAACCAAACTTATGCCTCTGTATTGTTTGATTCTGGTGCTAGTAGGAGTTTTATTTCTACTACTTTCTGCGCTAAGTTGCCTGTTGTCAACAGAAAGGTCAGTGCACCATTTGATGTAGAAACTGCTATTGGTAAGTCCACTAGAATCACTGATGTGATAGAGGACTGTGCCATAGAACTAGAAGGTCATAGGTTTGCTGCTAGTTTACATGTGATACCCCTAGGTGGATTTGATGTAGTACTAGGGATGGATTGGTTAGCAAACTATGAAGCAAACATCGTGTGTCGCAAGAAGATGATTCGATTAGTTGCGCCCGATGGGAGTTCGGTTACGATTTATGGAGATCGCGTCGCGACGATCCGAAAGTGATTTCGATGGCGGTGGCGGGAAAGTGCATGAGGTGTGGATGTAGTGCCTACTTGGCCTACGTAAAGGATGTGGACACGCCAACACCGCGACTGTTTGATGTACCAGTTGTGCGTGACTTTCCGGACGTATTCCCGGGAGACTTACCTGGCGTGCCACCGGATCGCGAGATTGAGTTTCCAATTGACTTGATACCTGGTGCTCAACCCGTTGCCAAAGCACCGTATCGATTAGCTCCCACAGAAATGAAAGAACTCATGGAACAGTTGCAAGAGCTGCTCGATAAGGGGTTCATTAGACCGAGTATCTCTCCTTGGGGTGCTCGGGTCCTATTTGTGAAGAAGAAAGACGGTAGTATGAGGATGTGTATTGACTACCGAGAGCTGAACAAGTTAACGGTGAAGAACCGATACCCCCTACCAAGAATAGATGACCTGTTTGACCAGCTCCAAGGTGCCAGTTGGTTTTCAAGGATAGATCTTCGATCTGGTTACCATCAGCTGAAGGTGAAGGAGCAGGATATCCCTAAAACAGCTTTTCGCACACACTACGGTCACTATGAATTCCTTGTTATGTCATGTGGTCTGACCAATGCGCCGGCTGCTTTTATGGATCTGATGAACCGTGTGTGTCGGCCTATGTTGGATAAATCAGTGATTGTGTTCATTGATGATATCCTGATTTATTCAAGGAGTGAGATTGAGCATGCCGGTCACATCCGGGAGGTGTTAGAGACCTTAAGAAGGGAGAAGTTGTACGCCAAATTCTCCAAGTGCGCGTTCTGGTTACACGAAGCTCAATTCTTAGGTCACGTGATAAATCCGGAAGGGATTATGGTTGACCCTGCTAAGGTGGAGGCGGTGATGCAATGGAAGTCTCCAAGCACGCCATCCGAGATTCGTAGTTTCTTGGGGTTGGCGGTTATTATCGAAGGTTCATTCAGGACTTTTCCAAGATCGCTTCTCCACTGACCAAGTTGACCCGAAAGGATGTAAAGTTTATATGGGGTCAAGCCCAAGAACAGGTGTTCGAAGAGTTAAAGGTGAGGTTGACTCAAGCTCCTGTCTTGTCATTACCCGAAGGAAGCGAAGATTTGGTAGTATACTCAGATGCTTCCTACTCGGGGTTGGGGTGTGTATTAATGCAAAGAGGGAAGGTTATAGCCTATGCATCCCGACAGTTGAAAGTTCGTGATATCAACTACCCTACTCACGACTTGGAGCTAGCGGCCATGGTCTTTGCACTAAAGATTTGGAGGCACTATCTGTACGGGACGAAGTGCACCATTTTCACTGACCACAAGAGCTTGAAGTACTTCTTCGAGCAAAAGATCTAAACATGAGGCAGAGGCGGTGGTTGGAGCTCATAAAAGATTATGATTGCGAGATCCACTACCATCCGGGCAAAGCCAACGTGGTGGCTGATGCTCTAAGCCGGAAGGAGAGGCCCGAGCCGATTCGGGTGAAAGCATACCAACTGATCATGACCTCTGATGTGATGAAGCAAGTCAAGGAGTTTCAGTATGAGACACTGAAAGAAGATCATCTAAACTCTGAAAGAATGAGAGGTCTGGTTGGGGAATTGAGTGAAAACACACTTGGTGTTAAAACTCGATTTGGACGGGTGTGGATCCCTTGTTTCGGGGATCTACGTGTGAAGATTTTGGATGAAGCTCATAAGACTCGATACTCCATTCATCCTGGTGCCACAAAGATGTATCAAGACTTGAAGAAGGATTATTGGTGCCCGGTATGAAGCGTGACGTGGTGGAGTATGTCAGCAAATGCCTTACTTCTTTGCAAGTGGAGGCGGAACATCAGAAGCCATATGGGAAGATCCAACCTTTGGATATACCAGAATGGAAGTGGGAGCACATAACCATGGACTTCATAACGAAGTTTCCACGTACTCCGAAAGGGTACGATGCCATATGGGTGATAGTTGACCGTCTGACGAAGAGTGCTCACTTCTTACCGATCCGTGAGACATATTCATCTGAGAGGTTGGCTGACCTATTCATCAAGGAGATTGTAACTCGTCATGGTGTGCCGGTATCCATTGTGTCTGATCGTGACACCCGGTTTACTTCTAAATTCTGGAAGAAATTCCATGACGCTCAAGTGTGTGTGGTTTAGCTAACCCTTAAGGATACACACAGGGGTCCAGTCTTTATGACTGACCAGTGATATAGTACATGGATTATAGTGGTTACTCACCTCGGTGCTGGTGCCAGGCTATGTGTGTTATGGAAGTCATTTATGATCTTCAGCCCAGTACCCGCTTTGTGCATACGTTTGAGGTGTAGTATATAGTTGGGATGTTTGTCGCTTGCCCCGGTGCTGGTGCCAGGCTATGTGCGTTATGAAAGTCATTTATGATCTTCGGCCCAGTACCCTCTTTGTGCATACGTTTAGGGTATAGCTGATGACACTGATTCGGAAAGAGATAAAGAATGTGATGAACTGTAAAGGAATATAATAATCATATTATCTATGTATATGTACGATGTGTGATCATGTACGAAAGTATAGTATGATTTGATAAAGAGTAAAGAACGGTTTTAAATGAATGTAAAGCACGTTTTATTTTTTTTAAAACTAGAACTCACTCAGCAACGCTGACTTTTATGTGTTTCTAGTTGGCAGGTAAAGGCTGCTGAGGATGGCACGGGGCGGCTACTTGGCTCTTTTTTTGGGATGGCATCCATTATTATAATGTTTTTGAGATGTAATGCAACAAGTATTTTGTAATTCGATAACGATGTATTGTTTTGCAAAAGTTTTTATAATGAAATGAAATGTTTGTTTTAATGTTTCCGCTGCAATGTTTTTTTAAATTAATGTAATTATATGTTTTATGTGCAATGATTGACCAGCTGTAAGCGTCCCTAGAACAAGTTACAGGTCTCGGGTTCCTCATGGGCCACCTCTTCAGCTCTAGACCTTCCTCTTGTGACTCATGGTCCAGTACCTTGTCCACCACAACCTCCACCTCGTGAAGCCTTAGAAGATCTACCGCCAACCATCCTCTAAACACACTATAAGATTCAAGCACCAACACGGTCATTCAAGGTAATAGCTTAGTTTATGTCAAGTATAATTAGTCACCAATTACAATGGCCAGTTATGATTAGCCACTTACTTTATTCTTCATACCCCAAGCGTTTCCTAACATGACTACATCAGTATCTAAATCTACAAGGCAGCACACAAACCACATAACATGCACACATAATTCCGGTTAACATTTAGAAAATACTTGATGGTACGTAGCTATTCAGACGGGCATCCCTTCCTATTTGTCCCATTCTTTGTCTAACTTTAGGTTTCTTTTGAAAATATTTACCCATTTCACTTAAACTTTTTCTCTTATACCAACTTGTAAGGCCCCAATCCCGAAACGCTCACAGCTAGTCAATCATTGCACATAAAAGATATATATATATATGTATATATATATATATATATATATATATATATATATATATATATATATATATATTTATTTATTTATTATTTTATTTATTTAAATTCAATAAAACATCGCAGCGGAATAACTTAAAACCATTTCTTATATTATTGACAGCTATTGCAAAACAATAAAACCTAGTTTAAAGTTACAAAATATTATTTTTGCATTACATCACAAAAACATCATAATATAAACAAATGGATGCCATCCAAAAATGTCTAGTTGTCCCGTGCTATCCTCAGCAACATTTACCTGCCAACCGAAAACACATAAAAGTTAGCATTGCTGAGTGATTTCTAGTTTAATAAAATAAAGTACTGGTTACTTCCGTTTAATACAGTTCTTTCATTCATATGTGATCATCCATCATACTTACACATAGATAATATCATTATTATCTTCCATTATCATTCATTAACTTTCGATCAATGTACGTCACCATTTCATTCATAAATTTTCATTCCATACATTTCATTCACTATTCATTCTTTGTTCATTCTTCCCGGATCAATGTCGTCAGCTATACCCCAAACGTAGGCACAAAGAGGGTATTGGGCCGAAGTCTATAAATAGAATCCCATTCATTATGCACAAAGCCTGGCACTAGTACTGGTACAAGCGACAAGGATCCCATACATAAGTTTACCCCAAACGTAGGCACAAAGTGGGTACCGAGCCGAAGTTTATAAATAGACCCCCGTTCATTGTGCACAAAGCCTGGCACCAATACCGAGACAAGACTTATCCATTCATTCATTCATTAATGCATGCATTCTTTCATTCTTTATGTTCATCTTCTCATTATATTTTCGTTGTCATTACATAATACTCTACATTTATTGATATTAATCATACCACGCAAAACCACAGAAATAATCATACATAACAAGGAACATAAACATAAACATACCCACACATGGCATCATCATAAACATCACATAAAACATCATAAAGTCAACTTACATCACCCCTTGGGAACATCCCAAGTTAAATCCAAATACTTCACTTTTTCCCAACATTTAGAAAATAATGTAAGTTTTTAGGCACATGGGAATACTTAAGCACATGGGAACTTTCGGGCTCATTGGCACTATTTAGGCGCATGACCCAACACTTAGTCAATTCCGGAAAAATCTAGGCGCATGAGTACCCGGCACATGGGCAGTCTAGGTGCATGGAACACTTAGTCAATTTCAGCCTAATCTAGGCGCATGGGAACTATTAGGGCACATAGGTTTCAGGCGTCTAGGGAAACACTTAGTCATGGGCCAAATTCAGGCACATGGACAACCAACTTACCTTAAACATCGTAATTCAGTCCCCAAACTCAATTCTAACATGTTCTAAGCTTAGTTCATACATTCTAAGCAACAAAACATAAACATAACACGATCTGTAACATCCGCCTATTTTTCAAAATCATAAACCTAAACCCGAACCCATTTTCAACTTCCATTATTAAATTATTTTAATAATTTTAATGGATCAAATGCATTAAATGTGCAATTTATATGGTGAATTATTCATTAATCATCTAAACAACTTGTAATAATTAATGGATTTATAAATAATTTTTATTATAAAGCTATAAAGTTTTATTAATCATTTTACAACAAATAACTAAATGGAAAAAACTTATTAAAACTTATAAAGTTATAAAATGAATTTTAACAAACTTATAAAGTTTTATTAGTAATTATGAATTTTCAATATTGAAAATAAATAATCAAATTATAATGTTTACAAGTTTTATAAAAGTTATAAAGATTAACAAATAAATAATTTGATTGATTATTCAAATTAGTTTTATAAAGTCTATAAAGATTTATTAAAAAAATAAGTTGTACAAATTAAATTTAGAGTTTAAATTTTATTTATTATTTTATTTATTTAAATTTTTTAATTTTATATTTATTTTAAATTTTAATCATATTCTCCTTTTAAAAAACTTGTAACTCACCATTAACACCATTCATAACCTCCTCCTAACCTCAACTATAAAAGCAAGGCTTAGACCTTACTTTTCATTTGCTCATTCTCTAAAAATCACACTAACAATCTTTCTTTCATTCTTTGGGTTTGATCAAATTCAAGAATTTTTTTTTACAAGTAATTTCAAGAAGTTTATAAGACTAAGATAATCTTAGTGTTTCAATCATCCTAACATCCAATTGTTCACATGACTTTATGTTTTTACTTTTATTCTTTTTTTTACTGAATATCTTTTAATTTTAATCATTATTATTTAATCATTAACCTTCTAACTTTCACTAACCTTATAATAATCACTAACATTCCTAAATCAAGCTAAGAACACACTAACGTCAACAAAGTATCCGGTTTGCATATGGACGGCTATGTCGCCGCATTCGGTTATTCCACAAGATTATTTCTCTAAATGATATCTATGCCAAAGTCTTGGAATATTTTTTATAACTCAAATTAAGTCTAATATACCATATATCAATATAAAAAATTTGTTGTAACCCATTTCATGCTTTAACAATTTTAAAAATGCACATAAGTGCCTTACTATATATTTGGCAGAATAGAGTCTGACTTCAACTAACCATAACTTGGTCATAACAAACTAAACTTGAGTAAACTCATGCTCCAATATAAATCCCATTGAATTACCTTTTTAAAGATAGTTTATACATTTTCAAACTCAATCGAACACTCAATAATAACCTTCACAAGATAAGTGTGCATTTTAGCATCTTCTGTCTTGTGCTACTATTTTGACCTATTTAAAGATCTTTTCATAAAACTATTTTTGAACGTAAGTTGTTCGGGAGACTTTGAACTATTCAACTGTAGATTTTTATAACTTTATGAAACCGTTTGATATTTTTAAAACCTATTCAAACACGTACCAAACATTCTCTCCAGAATCTAAAATTGGTGCAATAATCATTTTTCAATCTACCTTTCACTTTTTGGCATTCTCTAAATGGCCTAACTTCTTGTAATGAATTCCGACCTCAAGTTATTATTTTTTTTTATCCTTTAGGATATCACCTTTGACTCTTAACATCCAAGCTTTCTTATGTACTCTACAACCATCACTATTCTTGTGAGTTTCTCATGTGAGTTCTCCATGCCCCCTTTTCACTTTATTTCACACCATTTTGGGTGAAACATGTTAACCTTATCAACTTACACTTGTAAAATTTTTATACTTGTAACGCACATGCAATTCATCTTTACTTTTTGTCATGGTTATTTGTATTATTTTGAGTGTTATATGAGATACTTTATATGTTGATAATCATTACCTATTGCTAACCTTACGATATCATAGATCTATGGGCCTGACAAGCCTATTTGGTACTAAAGTCGATGTTATTGCCGGCTCTTGATGATGTATGCTTGTTTATCATGGGAACCAAGTATACTTAGCTAATCTTTATAAAATTGTAAACTTATTCTTGTTCAAGGTTGATTGTAGCTATATGTGTTCTATAAACTCACATATTTCATAACCATGACATGAATTGCTACTTGTAAATCTTTTTATATTTATATGTATGCCTAACCCATGGAAACTCACCAACTTTTAAAGTTGTCCCCTTTATGTTTTACATGTTTCAAGATTGCTACTTGAAGAAATTATTATTGCTCATATAGGACTTGGACTTAGTTAAATAAATATCTTATGTTGTTGTTGAAATCTTTTTTGTATTGTAATGACTTAATTGTCTAGTTTTATTCAATGAAAATGGCATTTAATATTATTTTAACTTCTTAAATTATATGAGCTATGAACAATCGTTTCACATTTGTTCGCCTCGATGATTCCACCATCGGTCAGGGTGTGACAGATTTGTATCAGAGCCATGGTTATAAGGAATTGGGTTATTAAAAATGGAATGACCTAGACTATAAATCTGTACCATCACACATAAGTCCTCTCATGTATTTTATATGCTTAGATAGGATACTTGATTATGTGATTATATGTCTTATGTGATTCTTCTTATACTTTGATTCTTATCAATGCACACACAAATCTTAAATCACAATCTAAGGCATTGTGTGCCTAAATCAAATGGTTTTTAAAATGGGCTTTGGATCGTTATTCATAGTTTTCAAGTCTCGTCAAAGTTTATGTCCTAAAACTTGAAACATGTAACGCCGGAAGAGCGTGATGCCTGTATCTCGAGGCATTTTGTCTAGGCAAGGTATTCATATAAATCCAAATCAACTGATGGATCCGTTTACCTTACCTGGGAACCCTTGGAGTGAGTGTCCGCTTATAGGTGCACATGTCTTCATTAAGATTGTGGTTGACTTAATACAATGATGAGTCAACATATTTGCTTGTTTGTAAACCAAACGTTACACTTGAAACATCTTGTTGTTATTGTATAATCACTGATTTTGCTTTCTTGGATTTTAAACCTCATTACCTAATTCTCATAAGACCCTTAATAATCTTTTTGAATGTCTTCCCCTCAAAACCGCACTTATTCTAAAAACTCATTTCAATGACACTCTTATTCTGAACTGAAATTAATCTTAACAAACACAATTCTTGTATCAACTTTAAACTATTGTAACTTTGAAACCTCAATGACATAGTAAACAAGAATCAATCATCCAAGAACCATATCGAAGTTATTTGCTTGAGAAGCTCCTATGAATTCACATCTCATCCAAAAGTGTCTTAAAAATATTTCTCATGTTCATCAAGTCGATTGATCTAATACTTGGTGTTGTATTTGTAACAAAACCTTCTATCGTCTTACATTCA
Source organism: Flaveria trinervia (assembly GCA_025506515.1). Classification (NCBI taxonomy): domain Eukaryota; kingdom Viridiplantae; phylum Streptophyta; class Magnoliopsida; order Asterales; family Asteraceae; genus Flaveria; species Flaveria trinervia. The sequence goes on along the minus strand of CM046455.1, from coordinate 5,723,138 downwards.
AAAATTTTGTCAACCAAAAGCCTAATCAAATTGATAATCTTATTCATTTGTTCAAGAAACCCATGAAATAATGAACATGAAATCGAACAAACCTAAGTGTAGTAAAACATCATGATCAAACTTATTGAATTTAAACGTACCTAATAGTTCACTTACGAACGCAAAATGAAATCCAAGTCTCCTTATAACTTTGAAATTATTTTCTCGTGATTAAATTTCAGAACGAAAATTCTTAAAGTATGGGAGATTGTAAAATCTGCCTATTTTCAAAATCTTAAACCCAAACTCAAACCCATTTTGAACTTCCATTATTAAATTATTTTAATAATTTTAATGGATCAAATGCATTAAATGTGCAATTTATATGGTGAATTATTCATTAATCATCTAAACAACTTGTAATAATTAATGGATTTATAAATAATTTTTATTATAAAGCTATAAAGTTTTATTAATCATTTTACAACAAATAACTAAATGGAAAAAACTTATTAAAACTTATAAAGTTATAAAATGAATTTTAACAAACTTATAAAGTTTTATTAGTAATTATGAATTTTCAATATTGAAAATAAATAATCAAATTATAATGTTTACAAGTTTTATAAAAGTTATAAAGATTAACAAATAAATAATTTGATTGATTATTCAAATTAGTTTTATAAAGTCTATAAAGATTTAGTAAAAAAATAAGTTGTACAAATTAAATTTAGAGTTTAATTTTATTTATTATTTTATTTATTTAAATTTTTTAATTTTATATTTATTTTAAATTTTAATCATATCCTCCTTTTAAAAAACTTGTAACTCACCATTAACACCATTCATAACCTCCTCCTAACCTCAACTATAAAAGCAAGGCTTCGACCTTACTTTTCATTTGCTCATTCTCTAAAAATCACACTAACAAATCTTTCTTTCATTCTTTGGGTTTGATCAAATTCAAGAATTTTCTTTACAAGTAATTTCAAGAAGTTTATAAGACTGATGTAATCTTATATTGCTTTTATATTATACATTCTATATTGTTTCAATCATCCTAACATCCAATTATTCACATGACTTTATGTTTTTACTTTTATTCTTTTTTACTAAATATCTTTTAATTTTAGTCATTATCATTATTATTAACCTTCTAACTTTCACTAACCTTATAATAATCACTAATATTCCTAAATCAAGCTAAGAGCACACTAACATAAACAAAGAATCTCATTTACATATGAACGGCTATGCCGCCACATTCGGTTATTCCACAAGATTATTTCTCTAAATGATGGGTATGCCAAAGTATTGGAATATATTTTTAATAACTCAAATGAAGTCTAATATACCATATATCAACATTATAAATTTGTATAATTTTATGAAACCGTTTGTTATTTTTAAAACATGTTCAAACAAGTTCCAAAAATTCTCTCCAGAATCTAAATATTGGTGGCATGATCCTTTTTCAATCTACCTTTCACTTTTGGCATTCTCTAAATGGCTTAACTTCTTGTAATAAATTCCGACCTCAAGTTATTGTTTCTTTTTATCCTTTAGGATATCACCTTTGACTCTTAACATCCAAGCTTTCTTATATACTATACAACCATCACTATACTTGTGAGTTTCCCATGTGAGTTCTCCATGCCCCCTTTTTACTTTATTTCACACCTTTTGGGGTGAAACATGTTAACCTTATCAACTTACACTTGTAATTTTTTATACTTGTAACGCATATGCAATTCGTCTTTACTTTTTGTCATTGTTGTTTGTATTAGTTTGAGTATTATATGAGATACTATATATGTTGACAATGATTAACTATTTCTAGTCTGGCGACATCATAGATCTATGGGCATGACCAGCCTATTTGGTGCTAAAGCTGATGTTATTGTAAGCTCCTGATGACGTATGTTTGTTCATCATGGGAACCAAGTACACTTAGCTAATCGTTATAAACTTGTAAACGTATTCTTAGTCAAGGTTTGATTGTAGCTATATGTGTTCTATAAACTCACATAATTCGTAACCATTGACATGAATTGCTACTTGCAAATATTTTTTATTTATATGTATGCTTAACTCATCGAAACTCACCAACTTTCAAAGTTGACCTCTTTATTTTTAACATGTTTCAGGATTGTTACTTGAAGAAATTCTTCTTGCTTATATAGGACTTTGACTTAGTTAAATAAACATCTTATGTTGTTGTTGAAATCTTCATTGTATTGTAATGACTTAATTTTCTAGTTTTATTCAATGGACAATGGCATTTAATATTATTTTAACTAATTAAATTCCATGAGCTATGAACAATCGTTTCACATTCGTCCGGCTCGATGATTCCGTCATCGGTCGGGGTGAGACACGATCATAACATCATAATACACCCAAATCATATTCCACGCACAATCACACACACATAAACATACGGGTACAAATCTCATTTTTATAAAAACATTCGCACATACATTTCCAGCCCCAAATCAGTTAAAATATGTACAAAAAGGGGGTTCTAGAACTCACCTCTTGCAAATTCGAGTATGACTTCTTTCAAACCCGGCTGCTATGAGTTCAAACACCTAAAACCACCAAAGATACATACAACCAAACACATAATCGAGGCCAAATCCCAACAAAATCACCTCAAAACAAAGAATTCTTACCTCAAATCCAGTTTCTTCTTCTTCTTCTTCTCCAAAAACCCAAAAGTTTCTCTTCTTTCTCTCTCTAAAATCAGTGAAATGAAATGTGTTGGGTGTTATGGGCAGCCATAACACCTTTTATACAAAATATATTAAAATGTTTTTTTTCTTTTTACGCATTTAACCCCTCTACTTGGGTTCTATCACATATATTTCTTTTATTCATCATTTATAACTTTTTAAAATATCCGGGTGTTACATCTTGGCACAAGTACAATCACTTTTAAGCTCCATAATGATACTAAGGTGGATATTGGCAACATAAGGTATATTCCTACTTTGAAGAAGAGTTTGTTATCACTATGAGCATTTGAAAAATCAAGTCATTATGTAATGCTTAAGGATGTTAAAGCTAGAGTAATTAAAATTAGATTAGTATTGTTGACTGGTATCAGGAGGAGTAACAATACATATAGATTGGAGGAGTCTGTTGTACAGGAAGTGCATGTGTTGCACTTACCAAGAATGACAGTTTTTAGTATGGCAAAAGAGGTTTGGGCACCTTAGTGAATAGGTTCTTGTTGAATTAAGGAAACACGGCATCATTAGTGAATTTAAAGTGAATGATGGAGGATTCTATGAGACATGTGTGTTAGGCAAAAGTAAAAGGGTTCAGTCCAAGAAAGGTATGCACATTTCTAACAATGTGTTGGACTATACGCATTCTGACTTGTAGGGACATGTCAGAACAAGTACTCTAGGTGGAGCAAATTACTTCTTATCAATTATAGAGACTATCATGAAGGGTATGGGTGTATGTCATAAGACATAAGAGTGATGCCTTTAAGAAATTTGTAGAGTGAAAGACTCTAGTGGAAACTCAATGTGAAAGGAAGGTAAAAAGTGAAGGACTAATAATGGGCTAGAATTTCATAATAATATATTCAACCAATTTTGCAGATTTCATGGTATGGCAAGACGTCTAACTATTCCTTTTACCCCTCAACAAAATGGGTTGGCTGAGAGCATGAACCAAACTCTATTGGAAAAATTGATATGTATGAGGATTAATGCAGGTCTTCCAAAAGGTTTTTGGAGTGAGTTGGTTACTTATGCAACATACCTAATTAATAAATCGTCATCTAGAACATCAGGTATGAAAACTCCTATGGAATTATGGATAGGAGTTAAACCTGACTGTAGGCATTTAAGGGTCCTTGGATCATTGGTGTATTCATATGTCAGTCAGGATAAGCTTTATGCAATGGCTCAATAGGGTGTTCTTCTTAGATACCCTAAGGGTGTTAAAGGGAATAGAATATGGAGGTTAGGAAAAGGGAGCCCTCAGATGATAGTGAGTAGGAATGTTGAGTTTGAAGAGGAATTGTTATCCAAGGATGTAGTTATAAATATTCAGTCACAACCTTCAGAAAGAGTTGAGATTGAGGAGGACTATAAAGATGAACTTGAAAAGGCAGGTTCAAGCAGTGAACTAAAGGTGAGGTGAACCTTGAACCTCATACAACTCATAGTATTGCTAAGGACAGACCTATAAGAAAGGTTATAGCTTCTATAAGGTAGAGACATGATCATGATGTATTTGTAGTTGCCTTCATTGTTGTTGAGGAGGAGAGTATTTATAAGCCTTTGAGTTTCATTGAGGCTATGTTATCCAAGGAAAGTATTAAGTGGTATGGTGCTATTATACAAGAAATGAATTCCTTTGAAAAGAATGAAACATAGGAACAACTAGATTTAAATGAATTGGTATATAAGCCTGAGGAAGCTAGTGGCTTGTAAATGGTTATAAAAGGTTAAGGATGGGATGCCTGGCACTAAAGATCCTAGATTTAAATCTAGGTTAGTAGTTAAAGGGTTTAGTTAAATGGACGGCATTGATTACAATGAAATATTCTCACCAGTGGTGAAGCATACTTCCATCCAAATAATTTTGTCAATCATAGTTGCCTTGATCTAGAATTGGAACAACTAGATGTTAAGACAACTTTCTTACATGGTATGAAATAACCCATGGGATTTGAGGTCAAAGGGAAGGAGGATAAAGTGTTTTTATTGAAAAGATCATTAGATGGGCTAAAACAGTCACCAAGGCAATGCTATAAGCGTTTTGATGAGTTTGTATTAGCTCATGGATTTACTAAAACTACTTAAGATAGTTGTATTTACTTTAGAAAATGCACTAGTAGAGATTTCATGTATTTGTTATTGTATATATATGACATGTTACTAGCTTGCAAAGTTAAAGATGAAATTGAGGCTACTAAGAGGCTGCTCATGATAGAATTTGAAATGAAGGAGTTAGGTAATGCCAAGAAACTTTTAGGAATGGAATTTTCTAGGAACAAGAGTTCAAGAAAGTTAAAGTTGGCATAGACTTCATACACTAATAAAGTCTTAAGGCTTTATGGTATGCATGAGTGCAAAGCTGTTAAAACTCCTATTGGAACCCACTTTAAATTATCCATGAAAAATATTCCTAGTACAAAAGAGGAGTTGAAGCATATGGAAAGTGTTCCATATGCTAATTTTGTAGGAAGTCTCGTGTACTTGATGGTGTACACAAGGCCTGATTTGGCCTATGTTGTAAGTATGGTTAGTAGATTCATTTCATCTCCTGGGAAAGTTTATAGGAATGCAGCTAAATAGATACTTAGGTACATGCAGCATACTAAAGAAAGTGGATTAATTTTTGTTAGAAGGAAGGTGAAAGTCAAAATAGAATATAAGGTTATATTGATTCTAACTTTGCCAAGGATCTTGATAAGGGGAGGTCTATCGCTAGTTATGTGTTTAGGTTGATTGGCAATGTGGTTAGCTAGAAGGCACAACTGCAACGTGTAGTTGCTTTGTCTACTACTGTATCAGAGCATATAGCACTAACTAAAGTTGTTAAAGAGTAATTATGGTTACAAAGGCTTGTTGCTGAGTTAGGGGTTACATTGTCTGATACAATGATTTTCTATGACAATCGAGGTGTTGTTCAACTTGCTAAAAATAATTTCTTCCATGAAAGAACAAAGCATATTCATGTTAGACTTCATTTTATTCAAGAAGTGATTAGTATTAAAGAAGTTGAGGTAAAGTAGATCGGAACAAATAAGAATCTTGCAGATATGCTTACAAAGGTGTTACCAGGTTCCAAGTTTGAGTTTTGTGTTATTAAGCTTAGTAATGGATGATAAATTTTGATTTTTATTATGCATACTCTAAAGGTGGAGATTGTAAAGAGTTAGAGTTGATCGTAGCAATCTAGTTTGTTTACTAAAGAAATTCAGGGGTTATTTCTGTCAATTTCGATAATGGACTGTATTAATAGTGTTTAAAAGAAAAGTTTACTAAACTTGAAGGGGTGTAAGTGTCATTATGTGTTTTTCATTCTGTTAGTAGTTGTTAGTCCTAATTTGGGATAAAAGGAAGAGAGCTAAGGTTATATTGGCTACTCTCTTAAATTCTTCAATCTCATGTACAATTCGTTGAATTGAAGTATTGTTCTTGCAAGTGTGGATGTGTAAATCATCAATTTCAAACTTTCTTTGATTGATTGTACAACAAATAACATTAGATTCGGTAAGTGGTTCTTGTATTGTGAGGTCCAGATTTGGAAAGGAGGTTTTTGAAATTGCAAGATGAAGAAGCAACGTTACTTTAAAATTTGTGTTCTAGTCATTAGAGAAGTGGAAACCTAGCCAGATGGTAGATACATCTATTGATCATATGTGAACTCGTAAAAGCTGTAATGAAAATTGACTTGACGATAACTTAAAAGCTTAAAATTTCTAATAATAACCATCACATGATACTTGTTTATTACTTTATGAAGTATTAAAATAACTTACCAGCTGTTATATCCAATAACAGAATTCTATGCATTTTATTTTCATATGAAACACACATAATTTAACTTTGAGAGGTTAATGTTTTACGTGTAATGTTATTTCTTTGTCGAAATGGTCATGATTATATTATGTGAAGGTTCAGAAAGCGGCTAAGTTCTCAACACCTGGTGTAATATAAAAAATTATTAACACGGGTAAAATATCCAACGTATAGATGTGCTACATACTATCATTCTTAAAGATATAGTATGTATAATAAATTAGATAAAGGAATAACTATAACTTGCTACTAATTATGGAGGATGCCTTCCTATGTTTCTTCACATCTATATGTTGTTTCCTTAGGTGACATCTGCATTTAGCATTTGTATACAACATGTTCATATTTGATGCTATAAGAAACAAATTAACATTATAATTATATTACTCTCTATATAATTGGAAAACCTTAGCTACATTGATTTACATTTATAGAAGCATGGTGTACAACTGCTTGATGCATGTTATGTGTTGTGTTGAGAAATTGCCAGCAAAACCCACTATTCAGCAAAAATACTATTTTCGTTGCTTTACATGCAAGATGGTAAAGCTTTGTTTTACACGTGTTCCTCCGCCTCCTCTTCTCTTGCCACGACCTTCTTCTGAAACATATAATCATTTTATCGATTATCCACATAGAAAGTCAAGAGATAGAGATAGAGAGAGATCAAAGCATTTCTTCCTTGCTGCAACCAAGTTTTGTTTTTTGATTACTACATTGTCATCTCCCGACGATTATAGATGATCTCTGTATTTGAAATCATGGTACGAGCCCTGTTAACTTCTTCTCAAAATCATATTTATTTTCTTAAGCGGGCTTCAAATTCTATGCTCTAATTTAACATTTGTAACAAATGTGATGGTGTTTTTGAATTTGGGCTGTGGTGGATGGTACCGACATAAGCGGTGGAGGTGCCGAGGTGGTGAAGCGAAGATCTCCGATGGTTTTGGTTACATAAATGCATGTTTAAAACTATGGAGGATTAGGTAATTTTACATTTACCTTAACAATTAGTGATATTTCTCTCTTTAGTTAGTAATATTAGAATGCTTTAATGCTGAAACTTTTGTGCACTCTGTAACATCATAAAGCTATGATGGCAAGTAAATAATATTTTATTCAAGGGCGTATTTGATCAAAGTTACTTTGTAATTGTATGCTAGTGATATGGCAACAAGGACAGAACTAGAAGCAAAAATTCAGCCCTCTTATGGACCTGACTGCCAGTTTAGATGTCTCTTTAAAACTGAGGTGCTTACAACATTTCGGGAGCTGAGTTTTTTGTGTTAGAGAGCAGGTAAATGTTGTGGAAGCTAAGATTGATAGTAATAGAGAGAGTGGTAGATCAAGTTGTTCTGGCTTGTGACTTACAATTTTCGTGTTTATATGTTAAAGTAATCAATTCTCAAATTGAACAATTTTCATTAATCGTTGATAAAACTATAATCGTGGTTATGGTTCAAATCGTGCTTAATAATTTTTTAAATGGTAATAAAATCTGTTCATTGGAGTATGGTTAGGTTTACAATCTTTTATTTGGAAACTAGATAACTAAAGTCAGTATAACTAAGGCTTACCAATATTTTTTTAATACATTATTATTAGTGAGTGTTTAAAAGTCATACTATTATGTGTTGCATATATTTCTACTTTCATGAATCGGAGGAAACTGCATCTTATACACTCGTAAGAAATAATCCATATGAAGTAACGATTATATAACCGTGTCTCTGTGTTACAAGTGCAAGTTTTTAGTATTCTTTGCTCGCATGTATATGACCAACAATGTGTGTGTAAAAACAACTCTGTAGCCGAATTTACACGTCGACAACACACTTGATTCAATGGTATCTAAATAATAAGACGCGGAAGAATTTACTAGTTATAGAAATAATAAATGAAGTAAAAGAGAAAGATATACTGAATATCATTTGAAAGGTTTGATAATGTATATGTATATGTATATATGTATATATGTATATATGTATATGTATACATATATATATATATGTATATATATATATGTATATGTATATGTATGTATATATATATATTTAACATGCTAAATATATAATTTAATTTAATTTATAATAATAAAATCATTTTAAGTAAAGCTTACAAGTCGAAAATTATGAGACGTATTGTAGATAGTTGCATTTTTGAAGACGACTAAGACGGTGAGGGTGTTGATTGTTGCTTAGATTTTTTAAAATCTAAATACGTTTTTGATAACACGTCGAACTTTGAAAGCCTGGTTGTATTTTTATGCGGGTATCATTGCCGGTAAGTAGTAATGGTATAAATACAAAGTTGTTTTAAGTTAAAATATTCATACAATAATTTCACAAGTTTATGTTTATGTAAGGTGTTTACTAAATAAGGTTGTAAGTATTACAACCCGTTTAAGACTTCAACTTAGAGTAACATAAAATTGAAGAATTACAACATAATATTAAGATATCAAATAAGGTGTATGATTTAAGACAATTATAAATGTTTAAATCGATAAGATTGAAGGAAATTTTCATTAGTTAATTAGAAAATTGTAAGTAAACATAATAAAGTTGTTGGTAGCATATGTATAAGAATTTTGTTACCATTACGGGATGGTATTTAACAAAAAGTAATTAGTAAGTGAAGTTTGGCTTTATCAAATTTTAGTTTACGCTCTGATCCAGAGTCTCATTTAAAGAGAGAAATGGAAGGAAATGAATGAAAAATGAAAAATAGTTGTGTTCCCAAGTTTTTTTAAGAAGGAAAATGGAAGAAAACAAAAAAACTTTGTGTTTTCGAGTTTTATAAAGGAAAGAAATGAAAAGAAACTATATTAAACCTTGTTGTGGCATTGTACGCGGTGTAATAAATATTAAGTACAATCAACCCGGCCACTTTTCGAACTAAGTTACATAGGAACGTATATTAAATCAAATTTATACATTTCAATGGAAACTTATCATATTTGACCAAACTCTTTTTTAAATAAAATGCATATCGAAACGTATAATAACTCAAAATATATATAAAAAGTCACATGTTGTGAAATGACATTATGCGTAATAAAGTATAGATTATAATCACCTTTATAATCACCTTGACTCATTTTCGAACTAATTTACATCAAAATGTAAAATAATTTGGATTTATACAGTCGAATAAAAATGTATTGTATTAATCCTACACGTTTTCAAATAAAACTTACGTCTCAATGTAAAACCACTCAAAATATACATAAAACAAACATAAAAAAATTTTGTATCAAAATCGACTATTTTATAACATGGGTTAAATTAATATGAAATCGTCTCATGTGATGATCAAAAGATTATTTTAAAACTAGCACAAAAAAAATCTAAACTTTGACTCCCTGACTCCATGTCATCCTCATCTAATTCTCAACCATCCCCAACTCCATTCTCAATAGTAAGAAAGACATAGACTTTGAGGTAATTTGTAGAATTCAAAAACATTCCCGTAGGCACCGACCTACGGGATAATATATACTTAATTAATATTCATTAAAAGAAAAGTATATGAAAAATGATTATGTATACTATATATATTAAAAACATTTATCTTGCTCAATACATAAGATATAATCATTTTAATGGAAAAATAATATTTCTAACATTATTTATAAAATACCTCTTATAATTAGCTACATAATAACCTTATAATTACTATAAATTACATAAAATTTTACATTATCTATCCATAAACCAAAAAAAACTTAACTAAAGCATATAAGAAATGTATTTTAAGATACCACTAAATTAGTAACACTTATCCCACTCAATACAGAAGGTACAATCATTTTTAAGGATAATACAGTATTTTTAACATTATTTACAAATTATTTCTTACAATTAGTTACATAATAACCTTATAATTATTATAAAATTACATAAATTTATACATTATCTACCCGTAAACCAAAAAACTTAATTAAAGCATATAAGAAGGGCATTTTAAGATACCATTAAAATAAGAACACTTACCTCACTCAATAGTATTTTTAATATTATTTACAAATTACCCCTTACAATTAGTTACATAATAACCTTATAATTACTATAATTACATAAAATTTGACATTATCAAACCATAAACCAAAAAAAACTTTATTTGTTTTAAGATTTCTATTACATCAATCTATCATGTTTAAAAACTTTTTATTACTACAATCGTAAATGTGTATTTTTTAAACGTTTTGGTGTAATTTTTTTTGCTGAACTGATATGTATTTTGTATGGTATAATAAGTTGATGCAAAAATATACAATTCGTCATGCAAAATCTAATTATTTGGTGTTTTCAATTTTGTTTATAAAAATATATTAAACTTTTGTAAAACCGCTATAAGATTAACAAAAATTAAAAATTTCTGTCGGATGTATAATGTTGTCCTGTCGTATTGCGCGGAACCCTTCTAGTTTAACTAATATGTGTTCATGAAATACAATCATACATAAATTTAATATTAATACATAAATTTAATATTAACTCGTAACACGTGCATCAACCGAAATAACAAATAAAATCAGGAAATACGGAATTTTCTATAAGAAATATTCATAAAAGCAGTCGAAATTGCTATTAAACATACTTAAAACCAAAATGCAATAAGTTATGGGTTTACATTTACATTATGTTTTTATATCGATTACTTTGAACCGTATTTTATTTTGAGATAAATAGAACACGTTTTATTTTAAATTCATATAGTGTGTTTAAAATGATCAATAACTGAGATTCCGGTTTGTCATGCGACTCGCTTTAGAACCCCGCAAGTGGTTTTTTAGGGTGCAACATCATGTTATTTTAAAATGCGAACATCATGTAACAAAAAAAATATGTAAATTGATAAACAGACGTGGGAAGAAAAATAATTCTTAATTAAAAATCAGTTAAGATTTAAAGATAGATAGAGTAAAAAATATAGGGAAATTAAATTTCATTACTATAACGTGTATTGAATACAATTATGTCAAGTAGTTTTCTAATAAAAACTATTAAAAACATCACAGTTTTAAATATTTAAAGGTCGATTACGTATAGTCATAGTTTATAATGCTAATATAACCTAATAAATTTTTATATGTGATGACAGATGATATTTCCACAATTCTTCTCGTTATGACTTTCCACTCATACTATTTATTTATTTTAAACAATCAAATAACTAATATTTAAAATCTCTCTTTCTCTCCCTATATCATAAATCCAAATCATTTTTTATCATTAATTTCAAAAATAATTTTTCATTAAATAAAAACTAAGTATTTTGATGAAAAATATATTTTTCAAAATCAGAATTGTCTAATACTATGATTATTCTAAAACAACAAAAAATTTTTAATTTATGAAATATTTTAAAATCAATATTTCAAAAAAATAAAAATATATATTAAAATATTTTTACAAAATAAACTTGAAGTTTTTAAACAATGAGATAATTGATAAAAATGAGTTTTTTCCGTAGCAATAATTTTTTAAAATAAAAGTTTTGAAAATTGTAAAATTATTTTATAAGATAATCAAAGTACTTTTATATATAATGTTTTATAGTTTCTAACTTTTCATTATAAATATTTAGTATTTTTCTTATTTAACTTGTATAATACACAGGGTTATAAACTGGTGTTGTTATATATAAGAAACTATAATAGCATAAAACAGAAGTCAAACTATAATATGCAACAAGAGTAATCAAACAAAAGAATATGAATCATATTAACTGAAAACTCATAATAAACTGAAAGATCATACGATATCCTAAAAAAACTTTAGTTAAAACTATTCAAAAAAGAACCAATATTTAGTTTTTAGGTTAACTCAAGGTATTTTTTTAAAATTCCTCGCTTAAGTACACGGCGAGATTTAAGTTTTTCTCGGGGTGAAATTTTATAAAATTTCTTACGTATGGCAAAATTTCAAATTTTATTTTTTTTAAAGTTAAAAATAATGAATGAGATTTTTTCACTGACGTGGTGAGGGTAAGTAGATTTAAAAGACATTTTTTGTGTGTGAAGGGTATTATATGGTTTGTGTTTCTAATTATATAATGTTAGACAAAGTTATTTATTTGTATTTCCTTCTTAAAACATTAGTTAGGGGTTATTGGCAATTTTAAATTATTAAATGTTAAATCAATAAGAGGTCTGAACCATTAAATATTGAACTATTAAGAGGTTTGAACTATTAAAAGCTAGTATATCGTTTAACTATTCAAAGACAAATGTCTGACCAATTCAGATAATAGGTTTTAACTGATCGGTATTAGACCTCTTAATCATTCAACATTAGTATAATGCTTAACCATTCAGATGTAAATGTTTGAACGATTCAGACATTTGTTCGTGAAACAAAAAGTCTAAACCATTAAGTGTTGAACCATTCAGATATCTAAACCATTAAAAGGCTGATTCAGATGCTAGCGAACAGCCCTTAGTTGGACATGTATTTAACTTAATTGTGAGCTTATGTTTCACTTTCTCTTTATGTGTAGTTAAATTATTTTATCTATGCACTATAAAATTATAATTGCTATTATACAACCTCATATAATACACGGGACTATAACCTAATGATACATAAATCGTTAAATGTATGTATAGGTTGTTGGTTAACGGTAAAACCAGTAAATAAGTCGATTAAATAACATACATAAAGTGATTATGTAAGATTTCATTCCATTTATACATTGTAGGTAGCAAACAACCACATCCTCCTAAATTGTTATGCAAGTTCAAAGTTCTAGGAAAATCAGCCACCCAAAAGCACAGGTTTGTTAAACTACCATATCTTCATCAAAGTGCTAGTTTTTGTATTAGAAAAACAAATAAAAAAACAAAAAACAAAAAATGAAGTTCATACCTTTGTAATAGTCAAAAGGACTAAAATCCTTTCGGAGGGAGAGCAGTGGGAAATTATAAAACTTAGCAAAATGATAAAAAGGCAACTGAAAAAAAAAACTTAAAATCAACTATAAAAACAATATTTAAACATCTAATCTATGTTAATAAATGATTACATATGATGACACATATAATCACTAGATTTCATCTTACAAAAACTTTCCCGTCTAAACTTCTTTTAACAAACTTTATTTAACTCTTTAAACATTATGGTCACAAATCCATATATTTATATAACTGATCTAAAATAAAAACGATAGAGTTTTTTATATTTTTGTTTACGTACTTAAATTATATATTTATAATTTTTAACCCTTGTAATACATTGGCTAATAACATAGTTGTACATAAATTTAATAAAATATCAAGTGATTTTTTATAATCTTAATGAAGGTGAGTTGTAGAGGCCGTTCGTTTCGAAATCAACGTTCAGCCTCTCATTTTCAACATGCACACCATGTGTACATGGCCGGCTTTATAATGCAATTTGTGACGTTATAGACTTGGTGCTCCCTAAAATTAAAGGCCCCTATTTTCAAAGAAATTATAGCGAGTTTCGGTATTTTGTTGGTCAATCGAATTTTAAAATGAGAATAATACTTGATAGTTAACTCCAAATGAATACAAAAGAAATTAAGAATTGTAAAGTATGAGAAGCTAATTAGCATGATGTTTGTATCATTAATAAATAAAATTGAGTAGAAGAATAAATTAACTTTAAGAAACGAGACCTGCGTTTTTAGTATCTTCATCAGCTTCAAGTAATAATTGACCTTCCCCTAAAGTTCCATCATCCACATGACGACATTATTACCTTTATAAAATGTAAGAAGAGAAAAGGTCATACGTAGTCATTAAAAATATTGCAATCCACAGTTAAAGAATGTATATTTTATAAGGCATAACACCTTCATATAAAAAAATGTAGTCATATAAAAATTCTTGCAATCCATCATAAGCTTGGTATATCCCTTATCCATTAAGGTTTTTATGTTGGATGATTTTCACTTGCCATGTATGACCGAGTCTTGTAGTGATTGTATCGTACGAGTCTAGGTGTAACATTACTAAAAATATCGGGACCCAAATCATCCGTTGGACAACGGGGGTTCAGGTGCGGCAGCCTAAGAAAATGGGATCCAAGGGGCAAAGCCCCCGACTGCAAAGAAAGGTATAACAAAGAAAAATAGAGAAAAAATAAATTTTAGGAAAATCAATTCGATGCATCCTATATAAGAAAGCGATGCGGAGCGCAACAATTAGGCTAAGGAATCAACAAGGGGCGACACATATCTGATGACTAAACAGATGAGAATTAACATTTGTACTTCAATGCGAGGTGCATCGGATAGCCACTGCGAGGTGCATCGGAAAAATGAGATCGATGATCTCGTGGCATGTGCCAGCCATGCAATATGTCAATACAGGGAACATAGGCCGCCAAATCAGCCTATATAAAGGAACATTAGGGTGAGCTTTCAAATAAACAAAACTCTCTAATCTCTCTCCTTAAAACTCTCCTGTTCTAACCCTCTCCTACTTTAGATCATTTCTAAGCTATCCTGAAGTGTTGCACAAAGAAAATGATACCGAAAACCAAGTCCCGAAGTTGTAGATCTGATCTTAAATCGAGGTGTTGTTTGCTTAGAAACTATCTTCGTTATTTCTAGGATAATATTGGTTCAACCACTCTTAACAAGGTGAATATATTTTACTTATAAGCAAAAGGTTTGTTATCTTGATTTATAAAAATGACATATGAAAAGCTAAATCTTTAAATCAAGACCCGAATTTTATGATAAAGACATTTAGACCAGAAGTATATGTATAGTTTGGCCAAATTTATATCTTGCGGATGGGTGAAAAGCACATACCGGGGCTATTCAAGGTATTAATGTAGATCTGGGTAGTCCCCATTGAAAAATAGACCGTCTGAGCCATAAAATTAGTATATATGAAGGGTGGACTCCACGATTGAGATCAACTACTAAATGTATAGTTTTTTTATGAAAATTATGATTTGAGATTCTAAATAACATGTAGGTTTGTGTTGATTCATGTGTACCTAGATTCGGATCTTAATGTAATATGTCTTGAATGTCTTACGCGTATGTAATGCTTGGGTATGTAATGAAATGTGAATGTTTGGTTGTGATTTATAATGTTTAACATTTCATTAATAAGTTGTGTGATGCATACTAACTAAATTATATAGGTTTGTGATTGTTTGAATTGGTATACATAATGTAATAATAATGAATACATTCAAACTTGGTTAAGTGAAGTTATCATGCATCCGACTGGACCATGCACCCCAACAGTGGTCATGCGTTCGAATGGCCATGCGACTAAGTGTCCATGCGCCTAAATAGTCCATACGCCTGAACAACTTCATGCGACTGACTCAATCGCACGACTGAACCTTCAGTCGTACGAATGGAGCAACCGCATAGCTCAATCGCACGAATGAACCATGCAAATGGTTCAGTCGCCCGAATGAGCAATACTAACCTATAAATTCCACCTAATTCGTGGAAAAACGTAAGCATTCAATCCACTTCGACTCCAGACGTACCCTAGCTGTCCAGAAGCCTCTAAGTTCGTACTCCAAGTTCATAGAACGCTGTAGATCGATCTCTAATCGATTCTTGACGTTAGATTCAATACATTATTGTTTCTACGTGCGTTCTCACTGATTGGATCGCCAATCAAATAGGATTCCGCACTTTTTGGTTCGGTTTAACACGTAAATCAGTTGGTATTTCATCAGAATACCGGATCCTAACAAGTGGTATCAGAGCTTGGCTCTTGATTACGTGTTGATTCAATTGTTTTTGATACAAAAGTTGTGTTTTTTCACTAAAAACGCAATCTTTTTGTGTCATACAGAGTTTTAGACGTTTCTCGACCATAAAGTTTAGTTTTTCGGCATACGGCGATTAGGGTTTGTGAATATTCGACCTTTTACGGCCAAAACACGTTTAACCTACAAATTTTCAAACTTCAGCAGGTTCAGTCGCACGATTGGTTCAATCGCACGACTGAGTTCATCCGCATTCCTCAAACGCACTACTAGACTCATTTGCATTCTCATTCGTACGACTGAGAACCTTATTCGAACTATTCAACCGTATTAGTTCATTCGGATGACTGACTCATTTGCATTCGTTCAGTCGCAAGATTGAACCATTCGCCTAGTTCAATCACATGAATAAGCCAATCGCATACCTTCATTCGCACATAATAAACAGTTTGTTTAAACAGTAAAGTTAAGTGAAATGGAGGATCAGTTTTCAGCATACACAGCTAGTAGAGATACTCGTATTCAGAATCTACTGTTGTTGGAGAATGAAGTGGGAATACACAATAAACCCCCGAAGCTTATCACATTAGACGACTACCCACAATGGAAGCAACGTTTCGAAATCTACTTAAATGGAGTAGATACAAATTTGTGGGAGGCAATAGAGTCGGGGTACAGCATGCCAGTAGGAGTTGACGGAGTAAAATTTACTCTAAGTGGCATGTCGGATGCACAGAAGGTAAAACACAATGCTGAGAAGAAAGTCTACGCTTTGCTCACTCAGTCTATTCCGAAGGATATCTTCCATCAGTATTCGGAGTACACTCAAGCAAAGAAACTATGGGATGCATTGGAGAAAAGGTATGACGGAAATGCCTCTCTCAAGGCCATTAAGGCAAAAGCTTTGAAGAAGGAGTTCAACAATTTCTCTTCAATGGAAAGGAAGGTTTGGATGATGTGATCGACAGATTCTACCACTTGATGAGTGAGATGCACACTCATGGAGTAACTACATCAATGGAGGATAAGGTATCCAACTTTGCAGATGGTCTACCGGAGAAATGGGCTTCCTTCGTATCAAATCTCAGACAGAATGGGATGCTCTCGAAGTTAGATATAAATGACTTCATTCTGAAACTGAGAGAAGAGGAGCTTAGGATGAAGTACAAAGCTCAAAAGGCCAACTACGATTAGAATCTTGCACTCTACAATGCGACTCCTCAGGCCAAGACATCTGGAGCACCACTGCAGACTGCCTTTGTCTCAAGCACAGCAAATCCAGCACAACCTTCTACTTCAGGGTCCAAAACGTCAGGGTCGTCTGGCACCCAGTATATTATACCTGAAGCTAATGCAGCAAAATTGAAAATCGATAACTTTGGTAATATGACTGTTGAGGTGGCCAAAGAACACATGGACCTCTTAGCTGCTGTGGTCAATTCCTATGATGGACTAGTTGCTGGAAAGATAGGAAATTGTCACCTGGCAGATGAAGATTATGAGCAGGTGGACGAGATGGAGTTGGAACGTATGGACATAATGTGGGCTTTGGCAAGTGCTGTCCGACGAGCTAAAAAGTTTGTCAAAAAGACCGGACAGAACTTGATTGCTACCAAAGATACAACCTTTGGATTTGACAAGTCAAAGGTTACTTGTTTCAACTGTGGTGACAAGGGACACTTCAAGAGAGAGTGTGTGAAGCCAAAGAAGACTGGTAATGGCAATCCCTTCTTGTTCTTTAATCGACAGGACAAGACCACATCTAGCAGTTCTACATCATCAAACAAGGATCCCAAAGCCCTGACAGCTAATGATGATGAAGGACAGGACTGGAGCTTCTGGTTCGTCTCACCGGAGAGTCCAATATAGCTAGTGTGGAGGATATTGATGACGATTCTGCCAGTGAGAGAGATATAGCAGTTGAGCTCGCGATGTCAAATTCTGAAGACACTGCAAATGTGATCAACCACCTGCCTGAAGAAGAAAAATCTGCATCATCATCTGAATCACCAGAACCAGAGACAACCAAATTTGCACTCATGGTTGATTCCTCTTCAACATCTCAGGTAAGTACTACTGACCAGCTGTTTAATAATCATGCTTGCTTAGAATGTAATAAATTCAAAGAAAGTATAGATTCAAAATTTTCTAGGTTATTAGATCATATTGATATCTTAGTAAAGGACCTGGAACTGTGCACGGAGGCAAATAGAGTGTTAAAACAAAACGAGCACAGTTACAAGAAAAAGATAGACCTGTTGAATAAACAGCTTAGGGAAACTGAGGTAGTTGCTTTTAACCAAGCAAATGACATTAGGTACTATCTGAACTCCCTAGAGGACACTAAGAAGCAAAAAGCAGTTTTAGAAGTAGAAGTCAACTCGTTAAAACAAAAACTGCATATTTGGACAAGCTCATCACACATTGTCCAACACTTAGTGAGAGAGAGAAATAATAGGGAGGGGCTGGGATACAAAGTGGTTCCACCACCACCTGAGACCTTGATGAACACCAAAAGTAAACCGATTAACAATAACCCCATCAAGGATCACGTGGTGTCCACTCCTCTGGTTAATGATCTAGATTCCATAAGTAAATCAAGTGAATCTGACTCTAAAAAGAAGGAGGCCACTTCAAAGGCAATAGGAAAGATGCCTTGTGTTAACCTGGAAAAAGAATTTGAAAAGGTTAGTTTAAAGTCAGGGTCAAACAAAGTCAAACAAGAAACTAAAAAGACTATAAAACCTAATCAATCACGTGCATCATGTCACAGTCCAGGTAAACAAGAGATCAAAGATGTAAAACCAGGTAAAGCAATTAAGTTTGTAAAACCAACTCATACATCTAACAAAGAAGTGTCTCAATCCAAACATAATAAGGTCAACTGTGTGACATCTGCATCTCTACCAAAACATAGAAACCAGCAAGTTAAAAGCAGATCCTGCTATAATTGTGGAGAGTATGGTCACATAGTGTCTCATTGTCCTTATTCCCAGACACCAAGGAGGAAAGTTGACCTTTCTGCAACTACAACTAGCTCTTCTAAGAGGAACTCTGTGACGCCTCCAAAAAGGGCTAGTGAACCCAAAGTTCAATCCATCAGCCAGTCGTCTGTTTATCACAAACAGGCCTTACACAAATCTGGATTATGGAAAGAAAAAACCTCCTTAGTGTCTGAAACTGAGAAGAAACAGAAATCTGAGCTTCCCTCAATCTCAAAGGGTCAATAGGTTGAGTTTATGATATGTGATGCCTTAGGGAAACCCAAGCCAGTTAAGGCTTGGGTTCCTAACATGAACTAATGTTTTCATTGATTGTGCAGGGTGTTCGCTATAGTGTTGAGACTAACACGTGGATTGTAGATAGCGGAGCATCCAAGCACATGACAGGGAACAGAGCTCTCTTATCAAATATCAGACAAATTAAAGGAGGGCATGTTTCATTTGCTGGAAACAAAGGCGGGTACATCACAGCCCAAGAAGAAGTGGGAAATGAGAAAGTTAAGTTTGATAAGGTAAACTACGTCCAACAATTACAAAATAACTTACTTTTAGTTTCTCAAATATGTGATAAAGGATTCAAAGTAGTCTTTGACAACAAGAAGTGCTACGTTATGAAGAAGGACTACGTGATCCCAGAGGACCAAAGCCTAATGTCAGCTTCAAGATATAATGATCTTTATGTCTTGGATCTCTCAAAGGCCTCCACAACGGATCGTGAAGTCCAGTGCTTCTTGTCCAAAGCTACTAAGAAGGACTCAATCTCCTGGCATAGGAGAATGGGACACATAAATCCGAGGAAAATGAATCACTTGATCCAGAATGATCTTGTGAGAGGAGTAAATGTCAAAAACTTCCAAGTCCCGGATTTCTATGTTGCATGCAAAAAGGGCAAACAGACGAAGAAGCCTTATAAGGAAAAGAAAGTTCATTCTATAGAACTTCCTCTGGAGCTCCTTCACATGGATCTGTTTGGTCCAGTCAGTATAAGAAGCATCGCAGGTGACTTGTATTGCTATGTAGTTACTGATGACTACTCAAGGTTCTCTTTGGTAATGTTTCTGAAATCCAAATTAGAAACATTTGAATCCTTCAAGGAATTGGTAACAACACTGGAATCCCTATACAAGCTGAAGGTACGACAGGTGCGCTCAGACAAGGGAACCGAGTTCAAGAATCAGAGGATGGAGGACTATTGCAAGGAAAAGGGAATCGTGCATCAATTTATGAACGAAGTTGCTAAAAGGAAGAACCGCAGCTTGATAGAGACGGCACGGACTATGCTGGCAGACTTGAAACTGCCTATCCAATTCTGGAATGAAGCAGTGGCAAATGCGTGTTATACGCTTAATCGAGTTTTGGTAGTGAAACGCCATGGAAAAACGTGTTACGAGTTATTACAGCGACGTAAACCTAACTTAGAGTATCTCGAGCCGTTTGGCGCTCCGTGCACCCTACTGAAGAAGACTCGGGAGGGAAAATTTAGTGAGAAGGTTGATGAAGGGATTTTTCTAGGAAACAACATACCGAACAAGAGAGTTTACAACAACTCAACAGGTCAGGTAGAGGTGTGGTGTAATGTTGATGTTCAGAGATATCACACCGCCTACTGGAAAAGGGCATGCTTACTTCTTCGACTATGATGGATTCTTAAGTCCTTCAACATACCTCTTTCTTCTTCAGAAGAAGAGTTGGCAAACAAGATGATGTACAATGTCTTGAACACACCATCTCAAGATTCAACAAGTCAATCTCCTACCAACTCAGGGGGAGCACTTGATGTGAGCGACTCTTCCTCTGTTGAAGAAAATGTAGAAGATGATCAAATCAACCAGGATGTACAGGTTCCGACTACCACAAGTCCACAAACATCTACTAGTGATGCTTCTGAACCTTCAGAACCTCAGACTCCTATTGCCTCAGATCTAGAACCAAATGTTCATAATCTTGACTCTAAGGTGGTTGTTTCAACTACTCTGGCCCACGTCTAAGCGTTATCATCCCTTGGATAATATTATAGGAGATGTGAGATCAGGGGTTCAGACTAGAAACCAGCTGTACTAAGCTGATTATGCCTCTGTGATGGAAAAGGGATACCTTCACGACGGTGCCTATCGCTGCTTTGTGTCTCAGTTTGAGCCAAAGTATGTTAGTGAAGCACTGAATAATGAGGCTTGGGTGAGTGCCATGCAGGAAGAACTTCTTCAGTTTAAGAAGTTAGGTGTATGGACACTAGTGGATAGACCTAAAGGTGCTAAAGTCATTGGTACCAAATGGGTCTTGAAATGAAGAAGGATGATCAAGGAGTGATCATCAGAAAAAAGGCTCGGCTTGTTGTTCAGGGTTTTCGACAAGTTGAGGGTATCGACTACAATGAAGTGTTTGCACCAGTGGCAAGGATGGAAGCAATTCGCATCTTCCTTGCCTACGCATCTTATATGAAAATCAAAGTCTATCAACTAGATGTTAAGAGTGTGTTACTTCATGGTGAAATCCGGGAAACAGTGTATGTCAGTCAACCTGAAGGATTTGAGGATCCATATCATCGGGATAGAGTTTACAAACTGGATAAGGCTCTCTACGGGCTTCATCAAGCCCCAAGAGCATGGTATGAAAAACTCTCAACTCACCTTGTGAAACACGGATTTCACAGAGGTGTAATTGACTGCACACTGTTCATCAAAGAAAAGGATGGTGATTTGCTTCTTGTTCAGATTTATGTTGATGATCTAATCTTTGGTTCCAAGAACGAAGGCTTATGTAAAGAGTTTGAAGCAGTAATGAAGGCAGAGTTTGAGATGAGTGCTATGGGAGAGATGAAGTTCTTTCTCGGGTTACAAGTGGATCAGACACCAAAGGGGATTTTCTTACATCAGACCAAGTATGTAGGGGATATTCTCAGTCGGTTCGACATGGAGAATGCTTCTACAGCTGGTACTCCACTTGCTACAAACCACGATGTAGCACCCGACGAGAATGGTGATCTGGTAGATGCCATTATGTACCGAGGGATGATAGGATCTCTCATGTATCTCATTGCCTCACGACCTGATATCATGTATGCTACATGCTTATGCTCACGATATCAGACAAAGCCTAAGGTGAACCATCTAATTGGGGTCAAAAGAATATTTCGTTATCTGAAGGGCACACCCACTCTTGGGTTGTGGTATCCTCACGATGATGACTTTGAGCTTAAAGCATATAGCGACTCGGATTACGGTGGCTGCAAGATGAACTACAAGTCTACATCAGCAGTGTGTCAGTTCTTTAGGAGAAGATTAGTAACCTGGCAGTGTAAGAAGCAGACCTCGGTTGCATTGTCAACCTGTGAAGCCGAATATGTTGCTGCTGCAAGCTGCTGTTCTCAAATCATATGGATTCAACAGCAAATGTAGGATTACGGTTTGAATTTCTCTTCTACTCCTATCTTTGTTGATAAGTCTGCTGCGATTGCAGTCACTAAAAACCCGGTCCAACATCCTAAGACCAAACACATCGGAATTAGATATCACTTTATACGTGATTGCTTTGAAAAGAACTTAATCGATGTGGTAAAAATAAACACAGATTTTCAACGCGCTGACCTCTATACAAAGGCTTTTGACAAACCACGTTTTCTATATCTGTTAGAGGTCAACGGTGTTAAAAAGAAAAGTGAGGTCATTCCTGAAGATGACCATGTATAGTCCGATGCGTCATATCTGGTTTCTTTTAATTTTTAATTTTTAATTTTATTTTATTTTATTTTATTCTCTTGTTTTTGTTTAATTTAATTAGTTTAATTACAATTGGTTTCTTTCCTTGCCCATTAAAATCCTAAAATGCTAATCCATAGTGGTTTTATAATTTTAGGGGGAGAATAGGTCTAAAAAATGAGGGAAAAGGAGAGGCAAGCTGATATTAAATAAGATCGTATGTGTGATACCGATTTAATGTTTGGAATATGATAGTTCACAGGTACAAACCATTTGGGACTTTAAAAATCAAAATTGAAAAAGATGAAAAGCTCAAGTATAAGGCTGTGTAGTCTGAGCAATATAAAAAAAAATATGATAGATAAGCTAGCTGCTACTAAGGTAACACAAAGAAAATAGACATAGAGGTTACTAGATCACAGATGATATGTTGGTAGATTCAAGACAATAGATGACTAGACCTTTTTGGTGATCTTAATATTAAACTAAAATGTTTGACTAGCTGTGGGTAATACCTTATCTCTGGTTAACACAATCAACAAGATTCCAATAAGGGGTGACGAACAAAATAAACGCCACAAAAGTGTGCGTAAGACCAAAGCATGAGCAAAAGCACATAAAAAATGAAAATACAATCAAACTGATGATCGATGTTGTTGGTGAGATCTGTGTAAAAAGAAGAAAAATTGCTCAAACAAGAAGATAGGTTATGTGCCTCTCTGTTGTGCGGTGGTACTTACCTGAGGATAAGCATAACCTATATATTCTAGAACTCGTTGTTATTTGCCGCCTCTCTGCTATGCGATGGCACTGACCTGAGGATTGGCTTCTCTTTGAAAGTTCTAAGAATAGTCTCTTCTTGAGTACTACCCTAAGACCGCTCAAAAATCTCCTAAGGAATGTTGATTACCATATAAGTGTGGGATCCACAAATGCTTGTTGAAATAAACAAACCTTAAAACAATCACCAAACTGTGTTGAAAGTCTGTGTATGGATTTAAGAGGACAAGTATACTGACAATCACTGTGGCTACAATTATTGAAAGTTCAAATCAGTGTGGGGACCTAATAGTACTAGTATGATTTCCTAAATTTGCTAAATGACTCTAGATGAAAAACAAGAATAGAGCATCAAAGGTTTTAGCTAACTTGTCCCAAATGATTTGAATATCCTGTATGATTCCAGCTTGAATTGGTCCATGTATGGTTTGGCTACTCTCGCAGAAAAATTAGTCCTTAGAATTACGACTTAGGAATTAACCCTCACAAAAACACAAAAACATGTCCTAGTTTAAGTTTCAGCATTATTTCTTTTGTCTGTACAAAATAGTCTATTTCAGTTTAGTGTAGTATCGGACTATGTCATGAAAGTTGATAAGGGACCTTATCATCTAAAAGGTCACCTCTGAGGTGCCCACAAGTGCTTTCAAACAAAAATAAGTCATGTCTGAGGTGACAAAATGTTTTAAAAGGATCACGTCTGAGGTGATCAAATGTTTTTCAAGTTAAAATGATCATGTCTGAGATGATTAAATGTTCATAATGTTAATTCAACAGTTTAAAAGGGTTTAAATGTCAAATGGTCATAAAGTCGGAAATTTCAAGAGTATGACCCATTCGTATGACTAGACCATGAGTATGGACCAACCGTACGAATGGACCATATTCATGCCTTTTATAGCCGAATGGACATGAGTATGGACCATTCAACCGAATGGCTTATACAAATGAGCCATTCGGCCAATTGAGAGTGGGCGAATGAACAAGTCGCACGACTGACCTCTATTCGCACGACTGAAGGTGACCGACTTTGCAAGTCACACGACTGATCTTCAGTCGCACTAACAACTTGTACGATTGGGCTCAATCGCACGACTGAAGGATGTTGGAGCATATATAGTCATATATAGTGTGTTCGTCGCTTGTCGAATAGTCTAGGCTTAATGTTATACACCTGATATGTTGTAAACACATGAAACTAGGTCATTCCCAGGAGCATATGCGAATGAGACTCAGTCGTATGACTGAGCCATGATAATGGACCAGCTGTGCGACTGAGAGATGCGATTTGGGCATTCGTAATACTGAACAATAAGTATGGTCCAGTCGTACGATTAAACCATACACATGGTCCAGTCGTACGATTGAACCATACGCATGGTCCAATCGCACGAATGGGCCCAGTCGCATCTAATATGGGCCAAGGCCTATATATACCAGTTTCAATGTGTAGAGAGTGAAAGGATTTCCAAGGGTTTAGAGAGGAAGTCTGCCCGGGAGCCTAGGGCTGCCGGATGAGAGGGGAGATCATGCTCGATCTCCCCTTGCCAAGAGTCTTGATTCTTATGTTGTAACGAGCTTGTAATCGTTAGGTTTTAATCAATGAAACCATTCAATTATAGTTTGTATTATTGATTGTCTCTTGGTTTTTGTTGTTGTTTATCCTTCCGTCAAGAACATGCTTGGATGTTTACCGATCCAGCCGACTTCACAATTGGTATCAGAGCCGGTTACTGCTGGAATGATCTAACAATCATTCTAGCAACCCGAGCCCTTGATTTTTGGATCAAATTTCAGATCTTGATGTTAAACCCACTTTGTGTTCTTCGTGTTTTGTTCAGATCTTGTTACGTGTGTTGCTTCTATGTTAAAATCGAACTCGAAACCACGTTCCTATCACCCTTTCGAATCTGATGATGTCTACTTTGCTTCGGTTCATGTTGAATTCGTCAGATTAGGGTTTTGGGCGGACCTGGCAGCTGCAGATCTGAAAATCTGCGTGCAGACCCGTTCATGCGACTAGGCCATGCGAATGGACCATCCATACGACTGGACCATGCGAATGGACCATTCGTGCGGCTGGACCATTCATGTGACTGGACCAGCCGTATGTTCAGTCGTGCAGCTGGACCAATCGTATGTTCAATCGCACGAATGAGCCATCCGCATTGACTCATCCGCAGTTGTTCCAGACCAAAAAAAAGAGTCTGGAACAGCTTCTTGCATAGATTTGAAGATGAGCAAAGCATATTCACCCTGAGTTTCTTTTGTCAAATAAGTTCGATGTATACCCCATGATTCGTCGGACTTCCAGAATAGATGAATGTAATTGGAACACGAAAGAGAGAAGAGAAGATGTCAGCAGTCGGTGCTGATTTTGTGGGGTAGTCAGGAGCATCTGACTACTTATGGGCCAATCAAGTTATATTTATCCGCACAAAAAGGATTCTGCTTCTTAGGGGGAATCCTTGTATAGAGAAAGTGAAGACGCAATCAGAAAGTGATGATGTGAACCGGTTTTCGATGATGAATCTTCGTGCATGCTGATTTGGTTGATATTGTCAGTTGTGGATTGGAACCTTCAACCTTTTGCCCAATATACCGTGTGAAGACGCAAGGAGAGCACAATGTCTATATATTGGGATATGCTGAATGTCAGGGGGAATTTCTACAGGTGGTGTTGTTAATCAGGTTAGCCTGTGTGAAGATTGAAGCAATGGAAAACTGTTCGTATCATTATCTGGAAAAATCAGTCATATGGGGAATCTTACTGCTATAATGGTGTTCTGCAAAGTAAACGAAAGCTATTGTGCCTAAATTCGTTTTCAGGGATATGGTAGTAACCTGACGGATCGGCAACGTTGGCTAATATGGTTTTCATTTGATTCTATTGGCAACCAGAGCAAAGATTGACTGAAGATTGTAAGAGGTGTTATCTACTATTCGCAAGCAACGTCCAAGGAGGAATTTGTTGGAGCATATATAGTCATATATAGTGTGTCTGTCGCTTGTCGAATAGTCTAGGCTTAATGTTATACACCTGATATGTTGTAAACACATGAAACTGGGTCATTCGCAAGAGCATATGCGAATGAGACTCAGTCGTATGACTGAGCCATGCTAATGGACCAGCCGTGCGACTGAGAGATGCGATTTGGGCATTCGTAAGACTGAACCATAAGTATGGTCCAGTCGTACGATTGAACCATAAACATGGTCCAGTCGTACGATTGAACCATACGCATGGTCCAATCGCACGAATGGGCCCAGTCGCATCTAATATGGGCCGACGCTTATATATACCAGTTTCAATGTGTAGAGAGTGAAAGGATTTCCAAGGGTTTAGAGAGGAAGTCTGCCCGGGAGCCTAGGGCTGCCGGATGAGAAGGGAGATCATGCTCGATCTCCCCTTGCCAAGAGTCTTGATTCTTATGTCGTAACGAGCTTGTAATCGTTAGGTTTTAATCAATGAAACCTAATTATAGTTCGTATTATTGATTGTCTCTTGGTTTTTGCTGTTGTTTATCCTTCCCTCAAGAACATGCTCGGATGTTTACCGATCCAGCTGACTTCACAATGGAAACCCTAGTATAAATAGTGGGGGAATCGGACGCAGTCATTCATCACCCCTAAAATCGCCCTAATTCGCACGAACTATCGTTACTCTGCTAAATTTTCGTTCGATCATTCTATACCACTGATTGTTGTGCAATGACGATTTTCACAGACTTTACAGGTATAATGCGGTTCAATCCAACAATGTTTCATTCAATTTGACTCCTAAATCAAAATGTTCAGCCCAAAACAAGAACCGAAACTTGGCTGACTAAATAACCGAATTAATCTAAGCCAACAACTAAAATTAATATTATTAGGTTTTAAGTATAATGATTGCGAGTCCAATAAACCAAAACACGTCGTCAAATGATAAGAATTGGTCAAAACTTGAATTTGAATTGAACAGCAGTCTGTCATGCGAATGGATAGGCTGATGAACTTTAGTCGCACGACTGAGTAGTGCGAATGGCTAAAACGCACAACTAAACCATGCGTATAAGTTAAGTCGCACGACTGATATACACGAATGAGTTTACATACGTATGAGCTCAGTCGCATGACAAGTCGTACGTATGAGGTAATTCGCACGACTGGATCTCAGTCGCACTGCTCATTCGCACGACTTGATCTCATTCGCACAGTCTCATTTGCATGACAGAAAAGAATATTTTCAAGTCCAAGTGATTCAAAATATTATTAATCAACGGATACTAACATTTATTTCCCTTGTGTAACAGACGGCAAGCAGGTGGACTGTGAGCACTAAACACAACATATGTGCTCATCTGGATCTGACATCCAGACATGCTCCAGATTTTTCTGGCATCATCATGTTTCTCAGGAGATCTAGGATCTTTCATGCCATATCTACTCCGTGTACACCATACCGTTCGATTCAGTAGGCCTTCTGGGAAGGTGTTGTAGTTGATAGATCCTCAGAGCCTCATCGTATCCGTAGTTCGATATTTGGAGAGGCCATTGAGATCTCGGAGGATGATCTCCGGACAGTGCTGCAGCTTGGGGATGATGCTGAATGCCCCACACGACTACACCCCCTTACTGTCCGAGGCTGTTTCCTGCGTGCCAAGTACGCTGGGGACATCAATGCAGGGGTGCTCAACAAGAGCAACATGTGCCCCCAGTTCAAGTACCTTGCGCACGTTCTGCTAAAGTGTATAGCGTCTCGGAAGGGAGGTTTTGATGAGCTCTCCGATTAGATCCAGAACGCGTATGCTGCATTGGTGCTGAAACCCGTTCAGCTTCTCCAGGATGATCTTTACCTACTTGGTGGAGAACATTGAGGGGAAAGGGAAGGAGTGCTTCTGTATGTACCCTCGCTTTATGCAAATGATTATCGACCAGAAGCTCCCTTCCTTGCCGAAGGAGAAGGAGGATGCAATGATACTCGAGGTGATGGACGATACCACCTTGGGTAGGATGAAGGTCTACAGGGGGAAGCAGGTTAAGCCCCCTGTGAGGAGATTATTTGGGCATCTGGCCCGGGATGATTACGTGGCGTCGGCTAGACGTAAATGCCGTCACGTTGACAGTGACTCTGAGGTAGAGCAGCTACAGCTTCCGGATGATGACTCCGATGATGATAATAGCGAGGATGCTGGAGATGAAGGGCCCACTCAACCAAGGGGCCCCACTGCTGATATTGCATCTCCAGCATCTGCCCCCAATGGAGATGGAGCTGAGACTGCTAGGTTCCACCAGGATTTCATACCTGGTGAGGAAGAGGAGGAGTCAGATGAGAAGCCGCTAACCCGGACTGTGGGAAGTAAAGTCGTTCCCACAGAACAGGGGCTCCGGGCGGTTGGTGAACGCCCCGGCAGATCGGGAGAGACTGCTACTGATCCCACATATGCTCCCGATCAGCCAAGCCGTGTTCTAGGGGAGCATCCTCCTCGACAGGATCGAGGAAGAAGAGGATGGCTTAGCCCACGGCATGAAAAAGAAGAAGCGAAGACTCACCTTCATCACTCCCACTACTTACCACCACTACATCTACCACCACCACTCTACCTACCACCACAGCCACCATCCCTACCACCATTCCTCCTAACACCACTACCACCCTTCCATCCACCACCACATCATTCACACCTACACCACCACCACCTCCATCTATACCACCTCCAATCTTCACCACTGTCACCACCACCACTAGCCATCCTGCTGCACCATCTTCTTCTCTCCATATCCATCAGGATTACCTTTACCTCCTAATGGGGTAGAGGAACAGCTCTCAGCACTTAACCGTATGGTGCTGAGGCTATTAGCTGCAGATGAAGAGAAGACCACTCAGATATGATAGTTGGTAGACCTGACCACTGCCCAATCTCAACAGCTTTCTCATCAGGCTCGATTGATCGATGAGCAGGCTCATCAAATGTCTCAGCTCCAGGAGCAACATGCCAAGAAGATTGCGGAGTTGGAGGCTTCAAACAAATCTCTGCAGCTAAAGCTCAAAGGGTCTCAAGACGAGCCCTTAAAGATAGGAGAAGAAGATGAAGATGATGATACTGATGATGAAAGTGATGATGATGATGGTGACAATCATGAGGGTGATACAGATGCTAATGGTGATGATGATGAAGATGACTTTTCTGCTGCTGGTGCCACATCAGCAAGCGAAAGGAAGAGCAAAATGAATCAAGATCAGAGTGCCTCTACATCCGCCCCAGTAGCAGAAGAGATGAGGATACAGGATAAGAGTAATGCTTAGTTATTTATGTTATTAAAATCATATGTACTTGAATCTTGTATTAAACTTATGTAATGAATATTTATTTTAATGTTAAGAGTTTTGCTTTGATTAGTTACTAATGTTTGGTGTATTACATGTTTAAATCAAGCAGATCCAAATTATCAAAGGGATGAACATAATATTTCTCCCCTCCAACGAATCAAGACTCAACTAACCATGATTCTTGATCTGCAAGGGATTGTCAGAAGATCAATGAGTTACACCCCTGAAGAAGGGGAAATAATTCATGATCTTAATGATGAGCAACTGGCAGAAATGTTCAAGCTCAATCCCGATAAGATTGTAAAGGATGCTCCAACTGTTGAAGGAAACAGTGACGACGAGCTGAACGACATTGATGAGATAAAGATCGAGGACGTCACAGCAGACCACTATCCAGAGTATGCTGACGAAGAGGGAAATATGGTTCCCAATCTGGGTGATTCACTGGTCAGTGATACTTTTGAGATATTGGATAAGATGGAGCAAGAGACTGAGAAGGTTGAAGAACAAGCCCAAGCCTCAAACACCGATGTTGATATCAGAAAGGCTGAATGGGCTGCATGTTTTGAGGAGATCCGAGCCCAACGCGCTGCTCCTAAACCAAATGTCTACACCAAGCTCTACAAAGTGAAGAAACATCACATGGTGTCAGGCAAGATTATCGCGTGGGCCCATTTTGATGATCTTAATGTATACGCGGTAAAGAGAGAGAAGGGTATTGAGTACTTTAGATTCCCACATGATCTAAAGTCTCTACCTGGTTTTGAGCTCAACCAGCTGGCTAAACTGAAGATGTTATATGCTGACCCGAGGAAGATGTCAGGCTGGTTTGAGGCTGCCTTGAAGAAAGAGTACCACACCAGGTGGGTCAACTTCAAACCACAACAACCTACGAGGTATATCAGACGTTCTGAAATTGATCCCATAACTGGAAAGCCAAAGATAGTGCTGAAGTGGAGTCCCCCAAGAACAATGTCAAGAATCCCTCTCAGGGAAATGCCATGGGACTTCATTCCACACTTTAAGTGGTGGTACTATGATTGGAGAACAGGAGAGGCGGTAATAGTTCTGAACAAAGAAGGCAGAATGGATACTATCAGGGTATTTGACCCAATGTGGCTTACAAACTTGTCAATTGCAGATGTCTACAAACTATACAAGTGGCCACTATTCTATGGCACGCAGGATATTGTACAAGCCCTCCAATTCCAAAATGTGATACGGCTCTGCTTTGCATTTGAAATACATGCAGGAGTCACAAGAGAGGATAAGTACAGGAAGTATGAGGAGGTTATGAAGACGGTAAGACGATTATTAAATCTAGGTCCAAGGGGGAGTTTGTTGATTCATGTGTACCTAGATTCGGATCTTAATGTAATATGTCTTGAATGTCTTACGCGTATGTAATGCTTGGGTATGTAATGAAATGCGAATGTTTGGTTGTGATTTATAATGTTTAACATTTCATTAATAAGTTATGTGATGCATACTAACTAAATTATATAGGTTTGTGATTATTTGAATTGGTATACATAATGTAATAATAATGAATACATTCAAACTTGGTTAAGTGAAGTTATCATGCGTCCGACTGGACCATGCACCCCAACAATGGTCATGCGTCCGAATGGCCATGAGATTAAGTGTCCATGCGCCTAAATAGTCCATACGCCTGAACAACTTCATGCGACTGACTCAATCGCACGACTAAACCTTCAGTCGTACGAATGGAGCAACCGCATAGCTCAATCGCACGAATGAACCATGCAAATGGTTCAGTCGCCCGAATGAGCAATACTAACCTATAAATACCACCTAATTCTTGGAAAAACATAAGCATTCAATCCACTTCGACTCCAGATGTACCCTAGCCATCCAGAAGCCTCTAAGTTCGTACTCCAAGTTCATAGAACGTTGTAGATCGATCTCTAATCGATTCTTGACGTTAGATTCAATACATTATTGTTTCTACATGCATTCTCACTGATTGGATCGCCAATCAAATAGGATTCCGCACTATTTGGTTCGGTTTAACACGTAAATCAGTTGGTATTTCGTCAGAATACCGGATCCTAACAAGTGGTATCAGAGCTTGGCTCGTGATTACGTGTTGATTCAATTGTTTTTGATACAAAACTTGTGTTTTTTCACTAAACATTTTTGCAAAATAATACATCGTTAACACATTACAAAATACATGTTGCATTACATCACAAAAGCATTATAACGATGCATGTCATCCAAAAAAAGCCAAGTAGCCGTCTCGTGCCATCCTCAGCAACATTACCTGCCAACTGGAAACACATAAAAGTCAATGTTCCTGAGTGAGTTCAAGTTTTATAATAAAACATACTTTACTTTCGTTTAAAACCATGTTTTACTTTCTTTCAATCATACCAGGCTTTGAACGTGATCACGCATCGTACGTACACATAGATAATAGTTATTATCTTCATCATCGTTCACTTCGTACTTTTATTATCTTTCGTTTTCATATGAGTCCTGTCATGTGCTTACCCCCCTCTAGAGCACCAAAAAATTCATCTAGGGTTAAGCGACAAGGACCCCATACATATGGTCAATCACAAAGATTGAACCCCTGTGTGCATCCTCATGGGGTATATAACCCGCACACGGTTGAGCTGACAACCCCTCATTGGGTGTGAACCTCCATACATTTGCTTAATCACACAGATTAAGCCCCAGTGTGCATCCTTATGGGGTAGCTAACCCGCACACGGTTGAGCTAACACTCCTCATTGAGTGTGAACCTCCATACATTTGCTTGCAAGCCTTTCTTTCGTTCTTTCATTCATTAATGCATGCATTCTTTCATTTCGTTCCTCTTTTCATTATCTACCACTTTACATTACATAATACTTTTCATTTCATTCATTAACATACAAGTAAAGCCACGGGAAGACAATCAAGTAAGGCAAGGAACATAATAAACATACAACATCATCATACGATGCATAATTCATACATACATAACAACATGCAAAAGCAACAATCTTACATCAACATACATGCCCCACATATCATCTATGACCTCCAAAGTCAACTTACAGGAACCGCCAGGAACCTCCCAAGTTAAAGCTTACATCTACACATCTCCCCGAAAGTCAGAAAGTCAAACTATATTCTTTCAGGTGCACGAGCCCTATTTGGGCGTATGGACACTCTTCAGTCGCATGGCCTCCCAGGCGACTGAACACTTAGGCGAATGAGTACTCAAGCGTATGGACCTCAGTCACATGACTCCCATGCGAATGAACCTCAGTCGCACGACTCACAGGCGTATGGAACCCAGTCGCACAACTCACGTGCTTATGGACCTCAATCGCATGGCACCTATATGCATGGACTTCCGTCGCATTCCTTTCGATCGCATGACCTCCAGTCGCATGCCATTCGGTCTCATAGCCCTAGCTGATACAGAATGCAGTTCTTCCCGAACCCAATTTGCAATTTTTGGCCCCCAAACCCTCTCAAACCTGTTCTAAGCTCAAATCAACCATCCTAAACCTTAGAAACACCTACCATAACACCATTCAAGCACACACAAGCCCGAAATCAACCCCACTCAAATCACACACAACACATACACACGGGTTCAACACACACATATTAAAAACGGGTTTTTACTATGTGTTCCAACCCTAAATAAGTTGAAAACATGTAAAAGAGGGGTCCTAGAACTCACACAAACAACCCCGTCGAGTAGAGCTTCAATTCAACCCGCTACACCTCAACTTATGCGCTCGAAACCAAGAGAACCGAAGCTTGAACCCTCTTTTCTCTCCTTTTCTCTCTTTGGCCGATTTTCACAAGTGTGGGGGAGGGTGTGGGCTGCCTTCCCCCTTATACACCCACTCTTCAAAAGTTTTCCCCCTTTTGCCAAGATTAGTCCCTCAACTTGAACTTTATTTTTTTTCTTTCTTTTTCTTTTTTCTTTGACTTCAAAGAAAATAACCGGGTGTTACAAGTCCACCCCCTTATATAGGTTTTGTCCTTGAAACCTGTTATTCCTCGAATAAACGTGGGTAATGCTGTCTCATCTCTTCTTCAGTCTTTCACGTAGATTATGATCCCTTTCTTTGCTTCCACTGTACACGTACAAGTGGGACCACTTTATTCCTCAATCTCTTCTCTTTACGATCGATGATCACAACTGGTTGATCCACATACTTGAGCCATTCATCTACTTCGATATCCTCCAATGGAACAATCATATCTTCATCTGCTAAACACTTCCTCAGATGAGATACATGGAATGTCTGGTGAATTCCACTTAACTCATCTGGTAGTTCCAGTCTATAGGCCACCTCTCCTACTCGAGCAATGATTCGGAAAGGCCCTATATACCTTGGGATCAACTTGCCCTGCTTTCTGAACTGAATGATCCCTTTCCAGGTGAGACTTTCAACATGACTCTATCTCCCACCTGGAATTAAATCGGTCTATGTCGTTTATCGGCATACGGCTTTTGCTTGTCTTTAGCTGCCTTCATGAAGCTTTGATCCTTTCCAACTTCTCATTCGTAGACTCGACCACCTCGACGCTCCCTAACTCTTTATGGCCGATATCACCCCAACACACGGGTGTTCTGCATCTTCTACCGTATAGCATCTCATAAGGAGGCATACCAATACTGGCATGATAATTATTGTTATATGAGAACTCCACTAATGGTAAGTGGTCATCCCAAATTCCTCCAAAATTGATAACACATGCTCGAAGCATATCCTCCAGCATCTGAATGGTCCTTTCTGACTGACCATCTGTCTGGGGATGATAAGCCGTGCTGATGTGTAACCTCGTCCCCATAGCATCGTGGAATTTCTTCCAAAATTTGGATGTAAACTGCGTGTCGCGATTAGACACAATAGACACCGGTACACCATGACTAGTTACAATTTCTTTTATGAACAGATCTGCCAACCTCGTCTCGTGAATCGGCAGGAAGTGGGCACTCCTCGTCAGACGATCAACTATCACCCATATAGCATCACACCCTCGCGTAGTACGCGGTAGCTTTGTAATGAAATCCATGGTGATAAGTTCCCACTTCCACTTCGGTATATCCAAAGGCTGGATCTTTCCATACGGCTTTTGGTGCTCGGCCTTCACTTGTAAACAAGTAAGGCATTTACTCACATACTCCACCATATCACGCTTCATACCCGGCCACCGGTAATCTTTCTTTATGTCTTGGTAAATCTTTGTAGCACCGGGATGAATAGAGTATCGAGTCTTATGAGCTTCGTCCATGATCTTCATGCGTAGATCCCCAAAACGAGGAATCCACATTCGTCCAAATCGGGTTCTAACACCAAGCGTGTTTTCACCCAATTCCGAAGCCAGACCTCTCATTCTTTCAGAGTTAAGATGATCTTCCTTCAATGCCTCATCTTGAAACTCCTTAACTTGCTTCATCACCTCGGAGGTCATGATCAATTGGTAAGCTTTCACCCGAATCGGCTCGGGTCTCTCTTTTCGGCTAAGGGCGTCCGCCACCACATTGGCTTTGCCCAGATGGTAATGGGTCTCGCAATCATAATCCTTTATGAGCTCCAACCATCTCCTTTGCCTCATGTTTAGGTCCTTCTGCTTAAAGAAGTACTTCAGGCTCTTGTGATCAGTGAATATGGTGCATTTCGTCCCGTATAGGTAATGCCTCCAAATCTTTAACGCAAAGACCATGGCTGCTAGCTCCAAATCATGAGTAGGATAATTGACCTCATGAACCTTCAACTGTAGGGATGCATAGGCTATAACCTTTCCTCTCTGCATTAAAACACATCCCAACCCCAAGTAGGAAGCATCAGAATAAACCACCAAATCTTCACTTCCATTGGGTAATGACAGAACATGAGCTTGAGTCAACCTCGCCTTTAACTCCTCGAACGCCTTCTCTTGAGCTTGACCCCATACAAACTTTACCTCTTTCTGGGTCAACTTGGTTAGTGGAGAAGCGATTTTAGAGAAGTCTTGAATAAACCTTCGGTAGTAGCCCGCCAAACCCAAGAAACTACGAATCTCGGATGGCGTCTTTGGAGACTTCCATTGCATCACCGCCTCCACCTTTGCCGGGTCCACCATAATCCCCTCAGAATTCCCACGTGACCCAAGAATTGAACCTCGCGCAACCAGAACGCGCACTTGGAGAATTTAGCATATAACTTATCCTTCCTCAACGTCTCCAACACCTCCCGAATGTGATCGGTATGCTCATTCTCGCTCTTCGAATAAATCATGATATCATCAATAAACACAATCACCGATTTATCCAACATTGGCCGACACACTCGGTTCATCAGACCCATGAAAGCAACTGGCACGTTGGTCAAACCAAATGACATAACGAGGAACTCGTAGTGACCATAACATGTGTGAAAAGCTGTTTTAGGGATATCTTGCACTTTCACCTTTAGCTGATGGTAGCTAGATCGAAGATCTATCCTTGAAAACCAACTAGCACCTTGAAGCTGATCAAACAAATCATCAATCCTCGACAACGGGTACCGATTCTTCACCGTCAACTTGTTCAGCTCGCGGTAGTCTATACACATCCTCATGCTACCGTCCTTCTTCTTTAAGAATAAGACCGAAGCACCCCAAGGAGAGATACTTGGTCTAATAAACCCCTTATCAAGCAGCTCTTGCAATTGCTCCATCAACTCTTTGATCTCAGTCGGAGCCAAACGATACGGTGCCTTGGCAACAGGTAGGGCACCTGGGATCAAATCAATCTGAAACTTGATCCGCGGTTTGGTGGCACTCCTGGTAAGTCTTCGGGAAATACATCTGGAAAGTCACACACAACTGGTACATCAGACAGTTGTGGTGTTAGGATATCCACATCCTTTACATAAGCCAGTTAGGCGTTACATCCACGCCTCATGCACTTTCCTGTCATAGCCATCGAAATTACTTTCGGAATTGTAGTGACTCAATCACCATAAACCGTCACCAAAATCCCGTCAAGTGCTGTCAATCGAATTATCTTCTTGTGACACACAATGTTCGCCTTGTAATCCGCTAACCAATCCATCCCAAGAACTACATCGAAACCACCTAAGGTCATCACGAATGGTCTAACAGAAACTTATGACCTTCTAATTCCACGTCACAGCCTTCAACCATCTTAGAAATCCTGGTAGACTTACCTATGGCAGTTTCTACATCAAAGGGTGTATCCACACTCTTACTACTAACAGGCAGTTTAGCACAGAAATCAGTAGAAATAAAACTTTTACTAGCACCAGAATCAAATAACACAGAGCTAAAGTTTGGTTTACTAGAAACATACCTGACACAACATCAGGGTCCGTCCTAGCTTCCTCCTGCGTCATCGTAAATGCTCTGGAGCTCGCCCTCTGTCCTTCTCCTCCAGTCTTCTTCACCCCAGAACCCTCAGCCCTCAGCTTCTTACAGCCTCTACTCATGTGGCCACTTTCTCCATAGTTACAACACCTCATACCCCCACAATCTCTAGCAATATGACCAGGCTTCCCACATTTGAAGCAGATATTTGATCCCCACTTGCATTCCCCTGAATTCTCCTTCCCGCATTTCCCACACCTCTTTGACCCCGCACCAGATATGACCACACGACGGTCATCCATCCGTGCCTTTTTGTTACTCGCCGGGGCACCACCCCGACCAAACCCTTTTCCATTCCTATTCCGGTCGCCACCACCCTTCTTGCTCACCTCAGCCACCACCACCTCTCGCTAGTCATACAACCTTCCTGCCAAGTCAACTGCCGACCTAAACGTGCTTGGTCAGGAAGCGATCATGTGCCTACGGACATCCGTTAGCAAATTCTGGACATACCGCTTAATCTTTCGTGACAGAGGTGTCACTTGATCTGGCACCAGCCATGCCAACTCATTGAATTTGGTGGTGTATTGTTGGTGTGTCATAGTTCCTGCTTCCAGCTGTAGGAATTCTCTCTCCAACTTATCCATCTCCCGATCAGGACAGAACTTCTCAATTACCAGCTTCTTCAACTCAGGCCACTTCATTCTCCTAATAGCCCGACTGCCCTCAGCTTGGACAATATTACCCCCCAGCATAAAGCTGAGTCCACAAAAGAATGGGCAGAAAACTTCACCTTTTGGTCTTCTCGGCACTCGCTGATATCAAGTACCGCCTCCATTTCTCTCACCCATCAGTGAGCAACAGCAGCAGTGCCATTACCATCAAAAGTAGGGGGCTTGCATCTTTGAAATGCCCCGTAATTGCAGCCTCGTGCCGCCTCTAGCACATGCTCTTCTTCTTCCTCCTCTTCATCATCGGACAGAACCATTTTTATGCTCTGGTTGCTCCCGTCCTCCCGAGACCTATTCCGCTCTTTCCTTTCTCCTTCTCTTACTGCTTTAATCTCTTCAGTCAACACAGACGGTAGGATCGTCTACATGACTTGATGCACTTCTTCCACAACAGCCTCCTTTACCGAGGCTCTCAGATTGGCACTTTCATCACCGCCCTCCGGATGAGAGGTCTCGGGTTCTTCATGAACCACCTTTTTAACTCTGGGTCTTTCCCTTTTGGGTCATGGTTCAGCACCACGACCTCCACCACGTGAAGCTTTAGAAGATCTACCACCGGCCATCCTCTAACACACACTGAAAGATTCAAACACCAACACGGTCATTCGAGGTAACAGCTCAGTTTATGTCAAGTATAGTAAGTCCCTAATTGCAGTGGCCAATTGTGATTAGCCACATACTTTACTCTTCATACCCCGAGCATTACCTATTCTGACTACATCAGTATCTAAATCTATATACAGCACATAAACCACATAACATGCGCACATATACCGGTTAACATTAAAAATAATACATGATGGCACGCAGCTACTCAGACTGGCATCCCTTCCCTTTCCGTCCCATTTTCAGTTTAAATTTAGGTTTATTTTAAAATTTTACCCGTTTTACTTAAACTTTGGCTTTTATACCAACTTGTAAGGCCCCATTCCCAAAACGCTCACAGCTCGTCAATCATCGCACCTAAAATATATATTTACATTTAATCTTTCATAAAACATCACAGTGGAACATTAAAATGACATTTCATTTCCTTATAAAAGCTTTTACAAAATAATAGATTGTTAACACATTACAAAATACATGTTGCATTACATCACAAAAGCATTATAATGATGGATGCCATCCAAAAAAAAGCCAAGTAGCCATCTCGTGCCATCCTCAGCAACATTACCTGCCAACTAGAAACACATAAAAGTCAGCGTTGCTGAGTGAGTTCTAGTTTTATAATAAAACATACTTTACTTTCGTTTAAAACCATGTTTTACTTTCTTTCAAATCATACCAGGCTTTAGAACGTGATAACACATCGTACGTACACATAGATAATAGTTATTATTTTCATCATCGTTCATTTCGTACTTTTATTATCTTTCGTTTCCATCTTGGCCCTGTCATGTGCTTAACCCCCCTCTAGAGCACTAAGCAATTCATTTAGGGTTAAGCGACAAGGACCCCATACATATGGTCAATCATAAAGATTGAACCCATGTGTGCATCCTCATGGGGTATATATAACCCGCACACAGTTGAGCTGACAACCCCTCATTGGGTGTGAACCTCTATACATTTGCTTAATCACACGGATTAAGCCCAGTGTGCATCCGCGTGGGGTAGCTAACCCATACACGGTTGAGCTAACACTCCTCATTGAGTGTGAACCTCCATACATTTGCTTGCAAACCTTTCTTTCGTTCTTTCATTCATTAATGCATGCATTCTTTTATTTCGTTCCTATTTTCATTATCTTCCACTTTACATTACATAATACTTTTTATTTCATTCATTAACATACAAAGCCACGGGAAGACAATCAAGTAAGGCAAGGGACATAATAAACATACAATATCATCATACGAGGCAAAATTCATAGATACATAACAACATGCAAAAGCAACAATCTTACATCAACATACATGCCCCACATATCATCTATGACATCCAAAGCCAACTTACAGGAACCCTCAAGAACCTCCCAAGTCAAA
This sequence comes from Flaveria trinervia, assembly GCA_025506515.1. Lineage (NCBI taxonomy): Eukaryota > Viridiplantae > Streptophyta > Magnoliopsida > Asterales > Asteraceae > Flaveria > Flaveria trinervia. The sequence continues at coordinate 5,683,057 of CM046455.1, read as the reverse complement.
GCTTACATCTACACATCTCTCCGAAAGTCAGAAAACCAAACTATGTTCTTTCGGGTGCACGAGCCCTATTTGGGTGTATGGACACCCTTTAGTCGCATGGCCTCCCAGGCGACTGAACACTTAGAAGAATGAATACTAGGCGAATGAGCACTCATGCGTATGGACCTGAGTCGCATGACTCCCATGCGAATGAACCTCAGTCGCACGACTCACATGCGTATGGAACCCAGTCGCACGACTCACATGCGTATGGAACTCAGTCGCATGGCACCCATACGCATGGACTTCCGTCGCATTCCTTTCGGTCGCATGCCATTCGGTCACATAGCCCTAGCTGATACAGAATGCAGTTCTTCCCGAACCCAATCTGTAATTTTCGACCCCCAAACCCTCTCAAACCTGTTCTAAGCTCAAATCAACCATCCTAAACCTTAGAAACACCTACCACAACACCATTCAAACACACACAAGCCCGAAATCAAACCCCACTCGAATCACACACAACACATACAAACGGGTTCAACACACACATTAAAAACGGGTTTTACTATGTGTTCCAACCCCAAATCAGTTGAAAAAATATAAAAGAGGGGTCCTAGAACTCACACAAACAACCCCGTCGAGTAGAGCTTCAATCCAACCCGCTACACCTCAACTATGCGCTCGAAACCAAGAAAACCGAAGCTTGAACCCTCTTTTCTCTCCTTTCTCTCTTTGGCTGATTTTCACAAGTGTGGGGGAGGGTGTGGGTTGCCTTCCCCCTTATACGCCCACTCTTTTAAAGTTTTTTCCTCTTTTGCCAAGATTGGTCCCTCAACTTGAACTTTATTTCTTTTCTTTTTTTTTCTTTCTTTGGCTTCAAAGAAAATAACCGGGTGTTACATAAATTTATTGAAATTGTATAATTGTAATCAGGTGTTTGTAAAACACAAATTTTAATTGTATATAAAGGGTTTTAAATTCTTTTATGAATATATGAGAAGATAAAAGTTTTGTATAGTAACATTAATATTACACGTTTTATGAATATATGAACTTTTGATATAAATTATTTTGTTGCATAAATGATTTAAAACCACAAAACAAAATATCGAAACCAATAGGTCACACGATCCATTGATGAAAACATGGGTGTGACACTAGGTCTTTCTTGTTAAGATGCTTTTGAACATCTATACAATGGACATGTAAAGCAAATTGGTAACATACATGGTGACGAATACAGAACTTTTTAACCTGCAAAACATGAAAAGATAATGTAAAGATGGTGTGTATTACCATAGAAGGTCGTAATTCATCCCACATGATCTAGTAAAAGATAGGATGTTTTGTAGAGATAAATCTTTAAAAACATATAAATGGTACCAAGTGTGTTTATCTGTTGGACTTAAGGTGATAATGTGTCTCATAGTTAGACGATTGTGCTTCCACAACTCGTGCCAACCATCCGTAAGCAAATACCTTTCATTTTTTAGCTCAAGATGAAAATCACACATGGTGTCATCTTCACATCTAATTAAAATCATAGATGTAGGTTCCTTGTTTTGATAAAAGCCTCTAATCAAAGCAAGAGGTAATGGATAAGAAACTGAAGAAAAAAAAAAACTTTAGCGAGAATTTAATAAACAGAAATCCAAATAAAAGCGACAAAATAATAATACTAAATCTCACCAAGTAAGCCGGAGATGTGTATCTGATAATAGTGGGAAACCTGCAGGTCATTGAAGGAAATGGCATACGCTAATTGAAAAAAAACAAAAAGAGAGAGAGAGAGAGAGAGAGAGAGAGAGAGAGAAAATAAGTCACCAAACAATTTTATAAAGAATCATATGAAAGATTCATAATTGTTGGTCATATAAACTAACATCATCAATTGTAATTAGATCATATAGTGAAAGTTTTAATTAGACAATAAGGCTGATATGATATGCTAAAATCGAATATTATACCATACAAAAAGTTGCACCGATATTGAGATTTAAATACACCAAATGATATTTCAACAATCTAAAATGTGAACTAAGCAACAAGCATGTAAATCAGAACACTAACACTTTCACATAAAGAAAGCAGAAAACCATAAATTAATCGATATAAAATCAGGGATTAATCGACAAATAATAAAGTACAACGATTAAGTAGACATTCAAATACAACCAATGTATAAAGATGTTAATGATTACATATCTGAATCGACTAACAAATACAGAAATTATTAGTTGCAATAAAGTACAATGATTAAGTAGACATTCAAATACACCCGAATAACATAATGTATTATACTATCATTGTTCAAGATAACACAAGTATGATCAAAAGACACTATAAGTTTTAAAAAATACTTGAGTGAAATACATCATTATGTACTTCTAATGGTAAAACACAATGATAGATTATAGTTTATATAATCTACTAAAATAAATAATAAAAAATAACACATTGTGTTATCTTAACATTATAAGTTTTGAAAAATACATTGATAAAAGTATGTTATTGTGTATTTTTAATTGTAAACACAATGGTATATAACAAGTTTATAATCTATAAAAACAATAACAGAAATAACACAAAATAATCTAAAACATAAAACACAAATGACTAATACACGTAACAAATTATGTAGAAAATATATGACAAAATGAATTTGACGCAATGACCAAAATTATCCTCATCTTTAAAACAACAAAAGAACATGTATCGATCTCACAATAATTCTTAACATGTTTTAGATTAAACATCTTTTTTAATATAACCTTACCCTTTAAATATAGGGTGTTCAATATTTGCATTGAAATTGAAATATTCTAACATTTGATTCTAGGCAAATTTGAATTCGAACGTCGAATTTCAAATTGAATTCGAAATTTTAATTTCAATTTAAAATTTTAATTTTAATTTCAATTTAAAATTTTAGTTATATTACTTAATTAACTCAATCGAATCAACCCAAATTCAAACCAAATACATATTGGTTTATTGAATTCAAATTAGAACTCAAAATTTAAAATTTAAAATTTAAAATATTGTTTATTTGAATTCGAATTCAGAACTCAAAATATTAAAATTAAAATAACTCAATTCGAATAAGTTCATTAACCAATTTATTAGACTTCCCATTTAGATACATGCTAATCTAACTCGGTTAGTTATACTACTTCATGGGTTCGTAAAAATGTCTCATATACTAGAATACATGTCTCGGTTTCTTTTCTTTTTCTTTTTCTTTTCTTGGTAAATTGCATTTGTTACCTACCACTAGTTTAGCATTCAATAACTGACTTTTGATTTGGAGTCAAATTTGTGAGTTTTGACTTTCTTCTTTTTCTTGGTCAAGTTAAAATACTACTAAAATTTATAAATGTACATTGAGGAAAAAGGCAGCAGCCGCTTGTGGGGAATCTAAATTTGTTGACACAAGCGTCAAAACTTGTGTTGTTGAGTATGCGACTGGTGAACCATGGATAGGGTTATCCTTATAAAAATAATTGTAATATTATTATTTTTATTATTGTTGTTGTTTGAATAATAAAAGTATAGTATTATGTATTACATAAGACCAGGTGTTGGGTGATCAGGAGCGCTACCACATGGCTTGACAGCTTGGTCTTGAACAACGAAACGTAGGAGCGCAATCGGGGGCACGATCAATGGGCATGAGGGGGCTAGCGGTGGAAAAATAGCCATCGGGATGTTGGGAGTTGGAAAGAACTGTTGGCTCATTCAAAAAAAACAAAAAACTGTGTTTCACCCTCTAAATACTATCCCATTTTTTATAAAAATCACAACATTCATATCTACTATCTTTTCTTCATCTCTAAATATTTTAAAATATCCTTGCACTAGAAAATTCCGGTAATTGGGATGGTTCATTTCAAACCAATTTTGATCTCATGGACAACGAGGCTTTTACAAGCTTTACGTTTAGTCCATTTAATTATCCCAACGATGTTGCTGCGGAGTCACAATCGAGTCAAAACAAACTGGGGGAAAGTCGAATTAAAGTGTCGATTCTGAATTTGCCGCAAACATCAACAAAATAATGGTAAGTATCGAGACAACGACAAAGGCGAAAGCTTCTAAAGCTAGGTTGAAGAAATTAGGTAGGGTTTGGTACGCAAGAATAAGGGGCGGAATGGAATGAACCAGTTAGGTTGAATGAATGAATAAATATTTAGTTGGTGAAAGTAATAAGTTGATTCCATTCCCTCAAATTCATTCTATCCAACTCTCCTTTTTTTCATTCCGTCCAATCTTCCATCATTAGTCACCAACACCACCCACTTACCCATCACAACAACCAACACCAACCACCAAGATCGTTCGTCACTGGCAACCACCACCAGGCATGACAACCACCACCACCACCAACCACCAGCCACCGCTATTGCCTCCAACCACCGTCCTCGCCGCCAACCACCGGCCACTAGCGACACCGCCCACCACCAACCACCGCAGTCGCCGAAAACCAGCGCCGCAACCAGAAACCACCCTCGGGCCACCAGAAACCACCGTCGCATGCCATCACCATCACAACTACTTTTACATTTTATTTCTTCTTTATTCATATCTAACAAATAACCTAAAGTAATGATTTATTTATTCTTAAAGGGTAACCAAACAGAATAATAGAATGTAATGAATTATTTCATTTTCTCATCCATTACATTCCCTTATTCATTACATTCATTCGTCCATTTTACCTCATGCCAAACACATCCTTAGGTAGCATTTGGTATGCAGGAATGACGGGCGGATGGAATGAACCATTGAGGGTGAATGAATAAAGACATGTTTGGTTGGTGGAGGTAATGGAATGAACCATTACGTAGTTGATTCCATTCCCTCAAATTCATTCTATCCACTCTCCTTTTTTTCATTCCATACATTCTTCCATCATTAGTCACCAACACCACCCGCCACAACAACCACCACCTACCACCAAGATCGCTCGTCACCAGCAACCACCACCGGCCACCACCGCGGTCGACCACCACTACCCCAAGAACACTATCGCTGGACACCGCCACCGCCGCCGCCACCGGAAACCACTGAAGGCCACCACCACCGGCCACGGCCGGCGCCGGAAACTACCACCGGAAACCACCTCCGAAGGCCACCGCCGCCGCCAGGAACCACCACCGCAAGAAACCACCTCCGAAGGCCACCACCGCCATCGCAAGAAACCACCTCCGAAGGCCACCACCGACATAGCAAGAAACCACCAAAGGCCACTGCTGCCTCCGGAAACCACCTCCGGCCACCACCGCTGTCGAAAACCACCGCCAGCCACCACCGTCACCAAAAACCGCCGCCGTCGGCCACCATTGCTGCCGGAAACTGCCGCCAACGAAAAGCACCGCCAACAAAAACCACCACCAGCCACCACCATCACTGGAAACCACCACCAGCCACCACCATCACTGGAAACCACCGCCGACCACCACCGACACTGGAAACCACTAACACTGGAAACCACCGTCGGCCACCACCGCCACCGAAAACTACCGTCGGCCACCACCGCCACAGGAAACTATCGTCGGCCACCACCGCCACCGGAAACCACCGCCGGCCACCACCACCACCGCCAGAAACCACCGCCAGAAACCACCGCCGTCCACCACCGCCTCCGGAAACCACCTCCGACCACCACCACCGTCGGAAACCACCTTCGGCCACCACCTCCGCTCACTATCACCATCATAACTACTTTTACACTTCATTGTTTCGATTTTTATACCTAACAAATAAAACAAAGATATGATTCATTTATTACTAAAGAGCAATCAAACGGAATAATGGAATGTAATGATACATTTCATTCTCTTATCCATTTTATTTCCTTATTCATTCGATTCCTACGTCCATTCCATTACCACATACCAAACATACCCTTAGTTTTTTTACTCGTGACTTTAGTTATCTCCCTGAATCGGACAAGCTTTAATGAGAAAATAGACGGACCGTATTCGTAGGGAGCTAGAAGATGATGATTAGTCAGATTATTTTTTTTATTCATCATGTTTTTTTATTATGTATTTAATGAATTTTATTTGATTGTAATGTCTAATTTTATATTATTGTTTTACATTAATAAAATTAAATAAATTAATTAATTTGTTATACACAACAGGGTCGGGCTACTTGAACAAGGAATCTATCTGGTGCTTAGTCAGTATTCAATTAACGTCACATGTAACAATATTACAGGATAACTTGAGGACTGGCTCTATCCTACAACAAATAGCCTAAGTAAAAATACTCTAAATATTTTCTATAAAGATAAACGTATTAAAATTTAAAATCGACTGGTATTATCTCCTTGTGTGTATGTGCTTTGTTAGCGGATTAAGCTATCTTTAGAATGTCAAAAAATACATTTAAAACTGGTATTTTAAGAAAATCAATAAACAAATACAAAACATTATAAAAAATCAAGTGCATTGAAGTGTTTTACATCAAATCTTTACACGTTGCCACTCATTAACAAGTTTAACTAAAAAATTGAAATTTATGTTAACGTCGACGAAGGGTAGGTGAAGCTGCATGTGTGTGTACTTAATTAGCAGGGTTAGCCTACGTCGATAGAGGGCAAGCAAAGTGGCATGATTGTGTAGGAGGTGTTTTCGACACCATGACCTTAAGGTTACGAAGTAGCAACCTTACCGGTTGTTTCAACCCTCCCCCCCCCCCCCCCCCCCGGATCTTTAACATTAAGGAATGTAATAGAAATTAAAAAACATTCTTAATAATATACTAAAGTCGACGGATGGAAAGTGATGTGATATTTAAGTGTAGTTTGTTAGCGAGTTAAACGTCATGTTGAATATCGAAATATACATGTGACTGGTAGGTTAAAAAGGTCATATAACTAAAAGACAAAACGTTGTAAAAAACTACATTGTGGTAGGTTAAGTCAAATATTTACCATTTGTTCTTTAAAAATTAACAAAAAATAAAGAAGAATGTAATGCATATAAAGATGTAAGTGCTTAATATGTTAATAATTATATATATTTACAATACATATTTCTTTGCATTTTTAGTCATTTTTGTTATTAAATTCATTTATTTAGACATTTATTTGTGTTTTTTTTGAATTTTGTAGTTGTTGGATTAAACTCGGTGATTTTTTAAGAAAACTCAAGATTTGAAGAAGTTCAATAGGAAAAATACTTATGATATAATCATATTAAAGTTCGATATACCCATAACAGTTGTTAACTTCAATCGGACATTTTTGAACCTAAATATAGTCATATCACTTTTTATATGGCCATATTCGAACAAAAAATAAGTGTACTACCTCAATTCACCTTATTTCCAACAAAAATTTCATTGTCTCTCAAACCTAAACCTCCCTACGACCTTTAGGTGATTTTGAGTGTTTCTTAAGAGTTTTTGGGTGATTTAAAAGTAAAGATTGAAGATTACACATTTTTAAGGGGATCCAACATCACCAAACTCAATCCCACTTCAAATTGGTTTAAATTCCTCTAGATCTATTATGAGTTCTTTTTTTGTTATTGAGTTTGGGTGTGTTTTTTGTAAGTCTCATGGGCTAAACTCTTATTATCATTTGGATTAGATGAAACTTAGCATGACTTAACAATTTACACATGATTCTTGGTGTTTATTTATATTGATGTTATAATAAAACTTGATTATTCCTTAATGATTATATTATTGTGTTTTAGTTTGATAAAATGTTCAACCTTGTGGGTGTTGTAAGCATGTTATGTTGAAAAATCTTATGTTCATACAAGACTTATGCATATGATTTTCATATTTTGTGTGTAATTTTTTGACATTTGACTAGGAATGGTGAATAAAGGTTGGAGGTTTAGTAAAATTGGTCAATTGTGCATCCTTATACTTATGTTTGAGAAAACCATTGTGTAAGTCATGAATCTCTTTTGTTATTGGTTATAATTTTTTTATAATTATGTTATAATGTTTATAAGTTGAAGGGTAATTATACTTTTGTCTATTTTACGCAAATGGAGGTGGTTATCATGTGTTTATCGTGTTAACTTTCCAAAGATTTGTGGAGTTAGATAAACCTAACAAGAGTTTAATTCACCTTTCATATTAAGATAATTATATCATTTGTTTCACATTGCATAACTTTAGGTGGTTGTTATGTGTTTATTGTTTTAGTTTTCCAAATAGTTATATGTTTATATACCCTTGACAAGGGTTTAAGCTACTTCAATGTATCATGTGTAGAAAATGGTCCATCTTGAGTTTGTGCTAGCTGTTATTGTTATGCTAAGTGGAGTTGAAGTTCAAATGGTAATTTTAATTGATTGTGTATCTTCATCTTTATTTTCTTTCTTTGTTAGTTTAACTTCCTAATCCTTTTAGTTAATTTCAATATTCTTAAATTCAAACTCAATTGATGGATTAGGTAGTGATAAAGATTATTGTGTTCACGGATCGATACTTAGTTATTACCTTAAGCTATACCACTATGTGATAAGTGCACATGCCTATATTTTGTAGTTAGTTTAAAGGTGATAATTGGTTCTTAAAGTAAAAAAATTGTGTGAATTTGCATACCAAAAGTATATATATGTTTACACATATCGATGCTAACGTAACTATGCATTGAAAAACTATACATTACGCTTTAATGCTTAGAGCCTTATATCTTTTTGAGTGTTAAGGAATATGATGATAAGCATGCTCCTATTTGAACCTAGATTCATTAAAAATTTGATAATGTTGTTTGCATAACGACGGGTCTTTAAATGAAGTTGCTTTCATTTTGATTGTAGGATTAAATGTTTGTATTAAGGGCAAGATATGTTGTACAGATTAAACATGATCTTTTAATTGTGAATCCAAATATTGCAATCAGAAATTCTCAGTAGAGATTGGAAACAAGTTAATGATTGTGGAATGATCATTAACCGTTGTTTAATTTGTTTAATTAATAAATATCAAATTCAATAAATATTAATTATGAATAGCAGAATGATATCAACACAATAAGTAAACGAACAAGATTTTATTCAAATAATTTCATTAAAACTTGTTAATGATTACAGATGAATGAGCAATGAATGCTATGAATAAAGATTACTTTGAATGTGTTGATGTTTGCTAGGGTTTGTGTTTGACTGATTGTGTGAATCGATGTGATGGTTGGTGTTTGCCGTCTAGTCGCTCTAGTCTCCCTAGTCTCACGTGTCTCTTGATGTGAAACCTTGGACTTGTATTTATAGGGATTTACGTTTTTGTTAAGGAAACACCGAATCTTTTGGGATTCATGATTGACTTGTTGACTTGATGACTTGAATCACTTGAGTCATTTAACTACAAGTGTTTAGTTTCCGCAGGAGTTTGCTCTTCCGCAGGAGTTTGCTCTTCAGCATGAGTCTTCATTTGAACTTCAAAGCTGCTTGTTCATCAGTGAATCTTTTGTCTTGTACTCTTATCCACACTGATGTTCATCCCTAGATATTCTTCGGATGGATGTCTTGTAAGAAAGATTTCTACGAAAGAACAAAAATGTTCATCCGTAGATGTTCCTTACACTTAGTCAATTTCAGAAATTGACCAAGTATAATGTTTGTACCTGTAATTATACACATAAATCACCACACATATGGGTTAACCTATATCATAATGCATACATCAAAATAATAAATTACATATATTCATTACAAGTATTAATTAAAGTTCTAAACCTATATAAAATGATCTAGACCTATTGTTCCTAAATCTAACATTAACTGTTATGGGAAATTAATTCTTTAAATAACAAGGGTATATTTCATAACCAATTAGTTATAGCCCCTACATGTGTTAATCATAAGAATTATGAATTCCACTCCAGATAAACAACGTTTTAGCTCAAATTCGATGACCGGTTGTGGTTGCAAACCATTATGCTTGGTTGCCACACTAAGAGGATGATCATTTTTTCTTGAATCATCACAACAAGCTAGTTTTAGATTTGAATCAAACCACTAACGCACGATCTTTCTTAATTCGTATGCTTAGCAGACTTTAGAAAACTCAGTTTTGCTTGCAAGTAGCAGCTGTAAAGAAAACCTTTGTCGTGTCGAAACAACATTTAAAAAACGGCATTCGCCCCTATATATAAAAGATGAACCACTATGGTCAGAAACAAAACCTAACAAAAAAGATGACCAACAAGTGCAACCACATCTCTGATAAGCAGAGTGTCATCATCATAAACACTATTTTTTAGCTCTCAGATCAACGCACCTTCATCATTATCGAGCAACAATAAAATAAATAAACTAACAAACCACGTCTTTTATAAGCTCAAGGCCATCATCATTGACACACCTAATGTAACTTAAATCAGGACATGAATATATAAGCACGAAACAATAGTTCAATACACAGCCTAAAGATTATAATTAAATTCAACCAAACCATAATAAAAATCAAGGTTCAAAATAGGTAGCAGGTATCAAACGATGCCTATAAAATTGTAGCCAATGAAAGTCGTGTCAGTTGAGCATACGCTACCAGATTCCCAAAATAAAATAGGGTTTAAACCAAACAAGATAAACAATTCAAAGACTACAATAAAAATATCAAAACCATTTGTAACACCACTACCAAACCATCAAAAAAAAGCCCCAAATACAAACTATATGAATTACAAACTAAACTACGCGGATTTTAGCTGTCATCAACTCATACAAACCCAACACACGCCTCAAGTGAGAAGTCGCTCACCATCATTGAGATCTAGGTCAAAAAAAAGGATGCTCTATAAACATGAAAAGGGGAGAAACATAAAGAAAGAGATAAACAAAAACCAAAGCTCGAGCATAGAGTATCATTTGGCATTCATCGGCGACAAAAGAACGTCGCCACTGTTAGAGCTTGCTGATAGCGGCAACCGCTAGCCCCATCTCTACATCCATGTCGACATCCCCTGTATTAAGCTTTCCGTTCTTCTCTCTCTAAATGAATTATATCAAAGGTAAACAAACTAGAACTCGTTGTAAATAACCATCGTATTCAACACTTCTCAACAAGAACTCGTTGGACATAGGGCTGCAACACAAACCCACCGAATGTGACAACCGAGTTTTCAGGTTAGCATGACAACCATTACAAACCTCTTTTTCGACAATTGACAAATATATATATATATATAATATATATATATATATATATATAATATATATATATATATATATTGATTTTTATTATTGTAATTAGTTAATAAAAACTTAAGTAAACTTGAGGGGTGCATAGTGCAAATGGGCCAAACCAAACAACCCCACATTCAAATCATAACTGACCCACCTTCCGTTTCTCTCCTTTATCTACAAAAGAACTCAACAACCTCACATTCGCAACCCTAAACCTCCTGCCGTCGTCTCCTCTTGTGTTTCTTTTTCACAGCTGCACATCGCGGTGGTTTGTCATCCCGAAGTGTTGATCGTTGATTGTTCAAGCTTCACGGTTTTCATCCGCTCAAGTTCCTTCACCCCGGCCTTCGCGTGACGTTTTCTATCGACGTCCCTCTCCGTTAATCGCTGCACTCCAACGACAACTCGTACGGTATATTCCTCGCTTATCTTGTGTATTCGGGTTCATTATGGTTTTGGTTTTGTGATGCGGGGTGCACCGTTTTGTGTTTAGTACGTTCGGGTTGTGCGATCTGCGTACGTATATATATAGATGCGTGTATGCACTCCTGGGTGCATGTATATTCTGCGTTTGTATATATTGATACATATGAGACGTTGTGTGTGTGTTCTGCGTATATATGTATGTGCATATGTGTGTGTTTCTCGGGTGATTTGTTTTGAGCATGCATATATATATATATATTATATATATATATATATATATAATATATATATATATAATATATATATATATATATATATATTACTGGAAGTGCATGTATGTATGCGTACATATATGCAAAAAGATGTAGGTGTGTGCATGTTGCTTTCTGCGATGATAAGGCATGTGTGTGTGACGGTGTGTTGTGTGTGTAATCATGCATGTGTGTGTTAATGCGTCTGTGTGTGTCGTAATGTGTGTATGTTTAATGATTATGTGTAGTTTTGGTTTTCATAGTGTAGTAGTGATACGTAATGGTGATTCATGTTGCTGACACACTTCTCAATCATTAATTATTAACGATGATGTCAAATAAATAATATTAATAACTTTTTTATACGTAACATGCATTACCGTACATTGTTTTGGTTCTTGAAGGTCAAGTTATTATTTTGCGAGTATTTTTGACTAATACAAACATATATTTAACCTTATGTGTATGTTTGGGGATGATATATTATATGCACGAGTTGTGTATATCATTCTTGTTTGTGAAGGGGCAAAACCGATGACTTATATTGTAGTCGTACCCTGAACGCAAAACTGTACATTCTTTATATTTATAATTAATATTAATAATAATTATCTATCAAATGAAATCCATGTTAATTGGAACCCTATCCTTTGTGTTTACATTATTTGTTGCAACGTATTCGATGTGAGTCTTCACGGCCCTTATTTTACATTACTTTCCTTTTGGGGGAGAATACATGCAAACTTTATTTATAAATGGTTTCTAATATTATTGTTTATTGTCTGTTACGTTAGTGCAAACATACTTAAAAGTCCTTACATTCTCAAACCGTTAGTAATGTGTAGCGAGGTAATTCTGAGTAGTACTACTAGGTTTGACAAACCCCGCCCGGGCTAGTCGCGCTAGCTTGATTGGAGGTCAAACGGGTGCGTTATTGACCTAACATTTGTCACTGTCTGGGTTAGACTTGACGGGAAGGCAACAAACATACAAACAGCCAGCTTCGATTTGAAACGCTAAGTAACTTGTTATAGGCTAGCTACCTATCGATATGCTTCCGCCTATCTCACACTCCCAAAGCATATTTTTATTTCATATTGATTTTCCTTCGCCCGTCCATTCCTTTCAAGCGCCCTTAGACTCGTTACGTTGTTCGACTGAACTCGTTGGCTCCGCGCTCTATTCGGTCGGAACCCGGTTCATCGAGAACCTTCTCTCATAGATTCCCTTAATTACTTTACCATTCGAATAGTTACAAACATTTTTGTCTGTTATTAAACCTATGAACTCACCAACTTTATGTTGACACACTTTAGCATGTTTTCTCAGGTCACAGGAACGCTTAAGCACATGTTGCACAGTTAATGAACGCACTCAGGACATGCATCATCAAACTCATTTATTTTGCTTTGAACATTTTATTTTGGCATAGTACTTTGAGAACTTTTAGTATTGGTTTACATACGTCCTTACGCTTCCGCACTGATGTTTATTTCATTTATGACTACTCTGATTTAAAGTTCAAACGTTTATTTAAGTTCATATAGTGTCATTTGATATGACCGTGTCTAAAATCCTTGTTTGTCACACGTCTCGCGGTAAAACCCCGCATATGGAATTTAAGGGTGTGACACCGAAGGCCACTTGAATAAGGCAATGGCGACGTCCAAGGCTGCAAATCACTCTATAAAAAAGCACAAAGCATTAAAAAAGAATAGCAAGAAAATGACTGCCAATAACGGGAGGCAGATTAGGAATCGTCTCCATCGTCTCACCCGCTGACTCTCTTTCTAGACATAAGAACGAGAGTCACCGACAACACTTATGCAATGAATAGTTGTACAAAAGGCTTAATACCATATAAAACACAGTTTATTTTCTTTGTAATTTAATACACAGAATTACTGTAAAAAGGCTTAATAACATATAAAAAAATGTTCATTTCCTATATGAATTAATACATAGGACAATTGTACAAATTATTAACAATCAAACATAACCTAACACTCTCCTTTTGTCTTATAATTATATCTTTAGTTTCCATTTCATCTACGAAGCAATCATTAGCATCATGTTTATTCTTAATCTTTATCTTTATATCCTTAATCCCATCATCTTCTCTCTCCTCTGTCGGTCACTGTTTCTCTCTCTACACAAATTTGATTTGAATTCAAAGTCAAATTCGAAATCACACAGAACCCTCTTCCCCTGTTCCTCTAGGGTTCCTATAATCACCATTAATTTCATCATCATGATATTCATCATCAAGCTTATGCACTCATAACCGCTTTCAGATTCATATTCAAAGCTCAAAATGATTCGATTGATGTCAAAAAGCCTTTAAATTTCAATTCATTTCGACTATTAAAGACTTCAAGCTTACAGCAATTCGATGGTCAAGGTACGAGCTGAGTTTTGTTAAGAATTTGAGATTCTAATCGGTTAAATAGGGTTAAGAATTGAATTTGATTTGGGTATTTCAAGGTTGAAACTTTGATTGATCGGTGGTTTTCGAATTAGGGTTTTGGGTTTTTCTCTGTTTGGGGATATGATTAAGCAAATACTTAATAAGCTTCCGAGGAAATCATCTTCCAAATCATCTCACAGTGATGAACGAAACAATGAAATGGATTTTGCTGATGCAAATTCCACTGGTGTGGGTGTTAATGGTGGTTCTAAAGCTAATTCGTCGTCTGATAAAGTTGCAAAATTGAGTTCATCTAAGTCGAATAATGGAGCTCGCGATTCGAATGTTAAGTCTATCTCGAATACTGATTCAATTCCTGCTTCTTACGAAGCATTACCCAGTATTCGAGTGGTATCGAGTTCAGAAAAACACAGTTTGTTCATCAAAAAGTTGAATATGTGCTGTGTGGTTTTTGATTTCAACGATCCCTCGAAGAATGTTAAAGAAAAAGATGTGAAGAAACAGACCCTGCTCGAGCTTGTTGATTATGTTTCCACTGTTACTTCAAAGTTCAACGAGGTTACGATTCAAGAAATCACAAAAATGGTAGCTGCTAATCTCTTTCGGTCTCTACCTAGCTTGAATCACGAAAACAAACTCGTGGATTTGTATGATCAAGAAGATGATGAGTTTTATATGGATCCATCTTGGCCACATCTTCAAGTCGTGTATGAATTCCTTCTTAGATTTGTGGCTTCACCAGAAACGAATGCAAAGCTTACTAAACGATACATTGATCATTCGTTTGTGTTGAAGTTGCTTGATCTCTTTGATTCAGAAGATCAAAGAGAAAGAGAGTATCTAAAAACAATCTTGCACCGAATTTATGGAAAGTTCATGGTTCATCGTCCATTCATCAGGAAAGCCATTAACAATATCTTTTATCTTTTCATTTTTGAAACAGAGAAACATAATGGGATAGCCGAATTACTCGAGGTTTTGGGGAGTATAATTAATGGGTTTGCTTTGCCATTGAAGGATGAACATAAGCTTTTTCTTTCTCATGTGTTGATCCCCCTTCATAAGCCTAGAACTTTGTCTATGTATCACCAGCAACTCGTGTATTGTGTTTGTCAATTCATTGAAAAAGATTGTAAATTGGCTGATACCGTTGTTCGGGGATTACTAAAGTACTGGCCTGTAACTAATAGTTCAAAGGAGGTCATGTTTATTAGCGAACTGGAGGAAATTCTAGAAGTTACACAAGCTGCAGAATTTGAGAAGTTTATGGCCCCTTTGTTCAGTCGCATCGGTCAATGCATCAATAGTTCACATTTTCAGGTATATGTTTAGACCTTTTTTTTCCATATTTTGATGTTGATAACTTTGGTATCAAGTCTACAGGTGGTAAAATGGACGGATCGTGGGTCGTGCACATTGTGTAATGGGTCAAAATGGGTTCCAGTCAAAACATGTACTTTGTAAGCTTTGGGTCAAAACATGCCTGGTCAGTGTGGGTGGATTGGGTGACATATTAAAATGGGTATGGGTCAAAACAGGCAACTAAACAGTTGGGGTGAGTCAGCCCATTTGTCACCTTTTTTTCTGTCTTTTTTATGGTTGTGTATACAGTTAATGTATCTAATATGATTACCAAATAAAGTTAAATAATTAACTTTTTTAAATAAAATAATTTAGGACACTATATATGTTGTGGATGAATTGTGACCTTTTTGACCCGTTTAATTATTTGCAAACTTTTTAATTTATTTATTTTGACCCGTTATCAATAAGGTACAACCTGCGTTGATCCACTCAATTGCGTATAAAATGGATTGGTATTGCTACCTTGACTTAAATCAAGTAATCAAAGTAATCTGATTCCATGTAAACATGATCATGCATTCAACTTATGAGTTATGTATATAGAAGACGAATTCATCTGTAACAGTATGATTGTTCTTCAAAGTGTGTTAGTTCTGTCACCTGAGGTGTGAATGTTTCTTCTCATGTGGTGACAGGTGGCAGAACGTGCATTGTTCTTGTGGAATAACGAGCATATAAGAAATCTAACAACGCAAAACCGCAAAGTGATTCTGCCCATTATCTTCCCCGCCTTAGAGAAAAACTCTCATAGTCATTGGAACCAAGCTGTTCAAAGCCTAACCTTAAATGTCAGAAAGATATTCTCGGACGCGGATCAGATAACATTCCAAGATTGTCTGGTCAGGTACCAAGAAAACGAAACCAAAGAGAAAGAAAGAATCACAAAACGACGGTCAACTTGGGACCGCCTAGATGCCATGGCAGCCGCCAAAACCCAGCCTACGGTCATCTCAAGGCCTGCCACTAAGTGATGTGCTTGATGCAGTTGAATTACCGTCACTATCATATATAGATCCATTGGTCAAAGTTGACTTGGTTGTTCATTTGGTGCTGATATGATTGGGGTCTTTCATCTTATCCTTGAAAGGAACAATTATGATTTTGGAAGCTTGGATTAGAAACTAAGGTTTTGCTCTGTGTATCCTGTTTACTTTTGGTTTGGATTTCTTCCTTTTGAGTTTCTGTTGTATCATATTGTTTTTGTGATATAAAATTGTTGTTCAAATGAGATACATGTTTGTCTCACTTTGATACCAAGTTAAATGGTTTAAAGATAAGTAGCTCCAAAATCTAGTACCTTTACTGTAATCTCAGTGGTGCAGATGATGAGGACACTCAAATCAATATTGAAGATTTAGTGGTCTTGCAAACAATCAAGTTCAAGTATTTAGGATCGGTTATATGGTTATCTGAAGTGACGTAGATATGGAAAGTGATGTAGTTCAACGTGTTTAGGCATATAGGTACAAGTGGAGAGCATGTATGGGAGTATTGTGTCACAAACGGTTCCTTAAAAGATTGATGAATAAATTTTGTAGGATTGTATTTCGACCGGCTATGTTATTTATTATATATTTATTAGTGAACTTTCTTTTCTTGAATGTACTAGATACCGTTGGATTTTTTGAATGCAGAGATATGTGTTTGGATTTTTTAATGCATTGAATTTTAATGTATTAAATCATAGAGCTGGTTTTTTTCTTCAATAATGTTGGATTTTGGTTCCTTAAATGTGCTGCATTTGTATTCAGTTTAGAACGTATTACGATTGTTCTTTTATGCCGTTTGGCAAAATGTTATCTGATCACTATTTTTTTTCTTTTCTTGCTTACCACTAAATGCTTTGTTTTCCTCCTCCGGCTAGCCACCTAGATGCTGCCGCCACTGCCAGAAATATTTTTTAACGGGGTCACTATTTTTTAGGTCTTTCGTTTTGTAACAAAATAATCTAAAATTTTTCGGGTCAGGTCGATTCGGAATATAATTAAATTGCATAGAAAATGTTAACAAAATATAATATTAAAAAGAAATCAAATAAAATTTATATTTTATAGTTGTTCTCTACGCGTTTTTATTTTTTGAAACCCTTCCATTACATTTTCGATCAACACCTTCGCAAAAAGCTCATTTTCACTAGTCCTTTTCAACTGGGGCTAAGGTTTTGTTTTGTGTTATTAAAATAAGGTTAGTTTAGTAATTTTACGTAAATAAAAAGGAAAAAAACTTTGTTGCAAGCTACAGCTTGTGGGTTTCAAACTCACAACCTCAAGTTGAAGGAGAGGCGCGCAAACCAGTGACCAAAGCATTCTATTTGTGTTATATTTTTTACTTTAATATATTAATGGGTTCACTTCCTGTAAAACTATGGGTTCACTAAAAAAATTGATATTATACATTACACTGCGGGTTCAAAAATCAAAAGCGTAGTTCTGCCCCTGATGCTGTCGCCTACCAACCTTCACAACCTTCCTTTGTCCAGGCATCGAGAGTCGAGACCTCCAGCCACTGTCGTCTGCCAACCTTCCAATGCTCCATAACCTCCTTCATGGTAACCATACCTGACTTGCGGTTGCCACCAACATTGCCATCGATTCATCTTCTCCGGTGAGACCCCAATCAAACCATCATTGTCCCCCCCTATTTTTTCCTAAATCCAAATCTGAAAAAATGTAGATTTTAAACCCAGACCAAAAAACACATGGCCCAAAAAAAGGACATGGTGGAGGTTGTATCTTTCTAGCAACAAGTGATGATGGGTTGACGACAAAGAAATTTAAAACATTGCATTAGTGTGTTGTATTGTGTAATATTTTATCATAAAACAATAACAAACGTGTTTGATTTTCCAAGAACTACCAAATCTGTAATAACACTAGAGATACTATATATTCAAATTACCAATCTTTAATAACACTTAATAATTGACCCACATTTACACTCAATATACATACACAAAAATGGTTTATAAAGAAAACCATTTTTACCCACAATCTTCATATATTCAAATAACCAATATACAAAAAACCAATATTCAAATAACCAATCTGCATATATTCAAATAACCTAAATGAAGAAAACCATCAAGCAGAAGGGTTTTCTACATACACATATACATACACATCTACATACACATATACATACACATCTACATACACATCTACATACAAATATACATACACATCTATATTCATAAAGAAAGCATGATTATTGTAGGGAGGTGCTCCGGTCGACTGCAGGGAGGTGCTCCGGTCGACTGCAGCGAGGTGCTCATGTCGGTTGCAGGGAGGTGCTCCGGTCGGCTGCAGGGAGGTGCTCCGGTCGGCTGCAAGGAGGTGCTCCGGTCAGCTGCAGGGAGGTTGCGCAGGGAGGTGCTCCGGTTGCGCAGGGAGGTGCTCCGGTCGCGTAGGGAGGTGCTCCGGTCGCGCAGGGAAGTGCTCCGGTCACGTAGGGAGGTGCTCCGGTCGGGTGCTGCGCAAATAGGGGGTGGACTTGCGTGTTGGTGCTCTGGTCGGCTGCTGCGCAAATGATAAGGAGTTTTTGTTGAAGAAGTGGGTCAGCAATTGGTTTTTTTAGGTTTGGGTCAGAAGCAATGACCCAGTCAGCTGGTACCACTTGCGTATCAAGCGGGCAGACCCGCTGATCGAGTCAGCCCGGTCAGGCAAAAACAAATAGCCCCTTAGTGTTATCAAATAATGTGGTACAATTTTGATCACAGATTTGAGACACACTTAGTAAATTATATTGTAAATTTTCACAATAATTTACTTTCTCAAATTTAAGCATACCATTAGTTACCATTCCTTCACCAATAATTTTACCTCCCTTCTTATCCCCACCAAATATCATATAAGAGACATTTTTATGTTTGAAATCATGGGTTAGAGAATATTTTTCTGTCATATGCCTGGAAGAACCACTATCAACATAGCACTTGTTGTCAGCCTTCCATGCTTGTTCCTACACACATAAAGAAATCAATTAGAATGAGAAACCCAAGCCTTAATGATCTTGGGTTTTTCACTAGTGTCTAAAATTGTTACTCCCTCATGAATGAGTCTTGATGTTTCAATGTTGATTTAGACTCAATTGATTCCTTATGTGTTGCTTGTGGTGAGGATGATTTTGTTGAACTTTGTTATTATTTCTCAATCCCTCCTTCATTCACCTTTTCTTTGTTTGTTTGCTGGTTTGAGTATGATGATGAACCTTGATCGTGAAAAGTTTCAACATCCTTTGATTTTGATTGTGGTATGTGAATACCCTTTTCAAAAAGATCAAAGAATGTATCATCGGTATTTGCTTTCTCATCTGTCAAATCCACCTTTCTATGAGGTGTTTTGAGTTATTGGTAAGGTTTTTCTTTCTTCTTCAAAGGTTTACCATCATCGGATGGTTTCTTCTTTGCTTTGGGCAGCTTTTATTTTTGTTGCTTCTTGGTTTTGAATCTTCTTGACTATCACTGGATTGAGAGTCCGATTCAGCCTTCTTAGGTTGTTGCTTCTTTGTGTTCTTTGATTTGTTCTTTTTGTTAAAATAACATTCCTGAATGGAATGATTATTTTTGTTACAAATTGCACAATGTTTGTTGAAATAACAATCGGAAGTCATGTGATTGTTCATATTGCATATAGAGCAATAACTGCTAAAGTAACAATCTTCAGTGTTGTGATTTTTCATGTCACACCATTTGCAACACTTCTCCTCTGACTCATTTTTAGATTCAATCACTTTCTTCTTGTTTTGCTGTCTTTGAGCCTTCAAATCTTTTTTCTAACTTTGCAGTTGATGGATCCTTCCCTTCCCTAACTTGATGTCAAAGGGTTCTTGTTTAGCAGTAAATGACTTTTGTTGCTTAGGATTCACAATCTTTTGTTGAATAGCTTTCTTGATGATTGTTGCATTTTGCTTCCTCTGATCTTCCACTAAATCAACAGATTTCTTTTTTCGGAGATCTACTACAGAAGTAGGATTTTCTTCTTCTTTCGGAGATCTTCGACGGATGATTGATCAACATTTTTCTTCTTTCCTTCCGCGGAAGTAATTTTTTATTTATTCTGTAGATGTGAACTTCCCACCATCTCCAATTGATGATTTTTGTTGTTTGTTAAGTTCATGAAGCCCTACATTTAGCTGAGCTATTCTCTTGCAGATAGTCTTCAGCATGTTTGCTTTCATCCGAGTGTAGTTCAAGTGAGTTTGAGACTTTGCTTTCATCCGAGTGTAGTTCAAGTGGTAGGTACTTATTGTGTTTATTACTACTTATTAAGTACCTTGAAAATTACTTCTTGTGTTTATTACTACTTATTATATTGTTATCAACTCTTAGAGACTTTGCTTTCATCCGAGTGTAGTTCAAGTGAGTTTGAGAGAAAACCAAGTATTTAGTGACAAAACCCAACCCTGCAATTGGTATCAGAGCTTTTTAGGCTCTTGATTATGAGATCTAACCATCCAAATCAACTTGTTTTTCACTCCTCCTTACAATTCTCTCAAAATGGCCCTTAATAAATCCGAAGTAAAGATGGGAACTATGACTAAAGCTCCTATCATTACTCCTAAAAACTTTAGGTCTTGGAGCAGACGAATAGAAGACTTCATCAGATACCAAGACAGCAAAATGTGGTATTGTCAACGGCCGTATAAACCCAAGGTGGCAGCACCCTGTGGAAACGGTGCCATGATAAAAAAGGATGTTGAAGATTATTCTGATGAGACCGAAAGAAGATGGACATGACAGCAATGCAATGCCTATTCTTATGACTGCAATACCCAACTCCATTATGGTGGGGTTTGAGCATTGCAAGTCTGCCAAAGAATTGTTTGATGCACTTGCTCAGATGTATTCAAGTTCCAATGACTCCAAGAAGGACTCACTGAAGCAGCAGTTCGAGAACTTCACCTATATTGCTGGAGAGTCTCACAGCCAGCAGTATTTCAGGTACATGGATCTTATTTCTTCTCTTCAGTCTGTGAAGATCACTCCTGAACTTAGAGACCTCACAAGAAAGTTAATGAGTGCTCTTCCAAATGAGTGGACATTCTATTTTGTCTTTATCAAGAGGACAGAGAATTTGAACACTCTTACTATGACTGAACTTTATGGCATCCTTGATGGATATCGTTTAGAGATGGAGAGTAAGAAAGACCACCAGACAAGCTGACCTTTGAGTCTTCCTGCTAGCAACGCCTTAATGGTTGCTGAAGGCTCAGTACCCCCACAACCCCAGCAATACCTGACATACAACCAGCAGCCATCCTGCTCATCTGGAACTTACATCACTTTCCCTGAGACTCCAAGGTCTCAACAGGCTCAGCACAGTTCCTTCCAGGCCAACTATGCCTTTGTCTCAGGAAGTGGACACTCTAGTGACTTTTGTCACATCCCAACCTTGACGGCGGAAACGTCGAGATGTGAGGGTTAATATTGTTCACAGCCACATAACGCTATATTAAATTGTAAATATTATTATCATAAGTCATGAAATGGAAAAAAAATACAATCATAAGTCTTATACAAGAAATAAGTTCAACATAACATAATATAATGTAACTTTTTATTTCATTATCTAGGTCCAAGTCCTAGATTATAGCATGCTTCAAAAGGTTCACTTTAAACTTGAGGTTGACCTGAAACATGATAAAAATAAGAGTCAACTAAAAATAGTTGGTGAGTTTCCAAGGTTTTCATACATAATAAGAAAAAGGTTACGAGTAGCAATTCATGTCATAGGTTATAAGCTAGTAAGGTTATAGAACACATAACGTTACAATCAAACCTCGACTTGATTACAAGTATAAAAGATTGGCTAAGTGTATTTGGTTCCCTAGTGCACAAGCATACGGCTCCTAGGAGTCGGCAATACATCGACTTTAGCACCAAATAGGCTTGTCAGGCCCAAAGATCTAAGACGTCGCCAGGCTAGCAATAGTTAATGATTGTAAACAAAACTATGTATCTCATAGAAACACTTACAATACACAAATAACCATGACATAATAATAAGATGAATTGCATGTGCTTACAAGTCTCAAACGTTAATAAGTGTACAATGTATAGATAATCATGTTTCACCCTAAAGTAGTGTGAATAAAATAAAATGGGGCAAGAAAAACTCACTTGACAATAAATATAATGGCGATTAATAAGAAATAATATATGCCGCTCCAAGGTAAAACGTCACAAGACACCTAAATATATAAATGTTTCAAGATTTAGGTTAATGAGGTTTATCATTTAAACATGAACTAGGTTCCTTAGGATTTAAGAGAGTTTTTGTAAGCCAATTTAGTTATTAATAATATATATATATATATATATATATATATATATATATATATATATATATATATATATATGTATTTATTTTGCAAAATAAGGAAATATCTTACAAAATTGTAATTTCATTGTTATTGGTTAAGTATCATATAACTTTAATCGAATAAGGTGTACGATTTATTAATGATTCAAGTAAAATTTAATTTTTACATAAACTCATTCTTATAATAATTTTTTTTATAGAAATATTTAATTATTACATTTGTAAATAATTTTATATTAAAATATTACAAAGTTTTACAAGAATAAATTTCTAAGAAATAATTAGATGACTTTAAAAATATTTAGGGTTTATAAAATTCATTTTTATAATTATTATACATTTTCTATAATTAATTTTAATCCAAAAAGGCTTTATAAAAAATTACATGAGGTGCCCGGGTTCGAACCCGTGACCTCATGTATGGGGAAACATTGTCTTAACCAGTGAACCAGGCTTCCAGCCGCGGTTATAACCTGGTTTTAAATCTTAAAACCATTGCGAATGAAAAACCCCAATTCCCATATAAACCCTAGAACCATGTTCGATCAAATTGAAGATCAATTCGAGTTTGTTAGCCAAATTAATCATAGGGCTTTTGTTCATTAAGAAAAACCGAGGGTGATGATGTGATTTACTCACTTGATTGAGATCGAATCGATGCCCTTTGGTGTAGAGCAGGTCTCGGCCAAGAACCAAATTTGATGGATGTGTAAAAGATGATGGAAACCAAATTGAACTCGTGGGAAGCTTCAAACAGTGTTCTTGATGCAAAACCCCTAATCAATTGAAGTTTAAAACACTCGGAAGGTGGCTCTCGTTTAGCTAGCAGGTTCGCGACGAACAGGGTAATCGAACAAGGTGAATTTGTGGGTTTCAGGTGTAATTGGCACTTGCAACCGATTAGACTTAGATAAACGTTCGTTAGTGTTGAATTAATTGACTTATTATTGGCGATTAAGGCTCGAATGATTACGGGGTTTTAAGGTTTCGGTTATACATTCAATTGGTGTTTGTAACCGGTTAATAAACGCATTTAAGTGACATCTTCAGGTTCGATTCATGTTTCCGATCGGTTGCCACGATTTTGGGGGTTTCAATTCGAAAGAAAATTGAGGTTTTAGGGCCACCGGACTCCGGCCGGAGGGTGGCCGGAGTTGTGGCCGGAAAAACGCGAGTAAGGGGTTTAAATTTTGAAATTTGCATGTTTGACCCCTGTGGTTTTATCAATTAGCATTTTATGTACAAACTTTATATTAAAGTTTCTAACCTTGGCATTAAACCCCCCTTGTAGTTTAATAGTTGTCATTTTATGCTTAAAAGTTAAATTTTAAGTTTCCAAATTGACAAATAAGCCCTCTTTACTAACCTCAAGCTAACTTGTTAACTTTTATAATTTGTCATTTATATTATTATTATTAATATTATTATTATTATTATTATTGTTATTATTATTATTATTATTATTAACAATGTTAAGCAAAATAGTTCATTAACTCCCGAATTAACTCAACAAGCCCTCAAAGTTTCATAAATGACATAAATGAACCATATAAGAATTAACAAAATTAACTTTTAATTAACGGAAATACGAGATGTTACAACTTTCAATACTGCTTTGATGATCTAGAGTGCTTTAGTCCAAATGATGTAGAGTATGTGGACATTGTCCAAAAGATGGCTCTTTTAACCTACAGAGCGAAGAAGTTCTTCAAGAGAACTGGAAGGCAATTCCCTCAGAACCCAACTACCAGCAAGTTTGGGTTTGATAAAACCAAGGCCAAATGTTATAACTGTAACCAACTTGGTCACTTTGCAAGGGAATGCAAGGCTCCCAAATAAAATTCGGGAACCCCACAGGCCTCCACACATCCCTCTACATCAAAGCCCACTGGAAAGTCAACTGAAACAGCTGCAATGGCTCAAGAAGTCGACTGGAGCTTTATGGTACAGGACGTGACTCCTTCTTAAGCACTCATGGCTGGAACATATGATAACAAGGTATATGAACATCTCTGTGCTCCAGCCTGTATTGCTAAGGTTAAATTATATCAGGACTACAATATGGAAATTAAATCTGATATTGAGTCTTTAAATGTTTTAAAATCTGATTTTAAAAGGGCTGAATCTGACTACCTAAAGAAAATTGAAGAGTTAGAGAAAACTATTTCCCTATTAAAACATGAACACACCAATTGCAAGACTCAAATAAAGTATTTAATATCCAAATTGTTTGAGGCTCAAGCCCAGCTTGTCACTGCTGAGGCTTAAGCTAGGAAGTATGTTATTTCTGAGCAGAACTTTCAAGCTATTATTGCATCATCCTCTCACTCCAAAATTTGTTTTCAAAACAAAGGAGGGTTGGGGACCAATGAAATTGTCCACCATATTCTTATGAGTCCATAAGACAACCTAGATGTGGTACTGATGAGCAAGAGGTCCCATCTGTTGACCCTTCTTCACTAGAGTTGAAGAATGATGCAACAATAGAGGCTACCACAGGGAAGGAACAGGTAAACCAACCCATTTCTCCTAGTGATGATCAAATCCTAACCACCAAAGCCAGAAGAAGCAGGGCCAAAGCAGCCAGAAGAACTGCTAAGAAAGTGGCAGAATCTAAGCTAATGATTGACCCAAAACAAAAGGGTGTATTCATTTCAGCTGGATTCCAAGTGGTAGGTACTTTTGATTCAGGAAAGTAGTGTAGTACCAGCACTCCAGTCCTACCAAAGGATCAGAAGTTGAAGGGAAGGTTGCTGACAAAGTGAAAAAGAATAAGAAACAGCAACCCACAAGTCCCAAAAGACTAACATTTTATGCATAATGTGTGGTCTGCAAAACCACATGGCCAAAGATTGTTACTACAATCCTGCTAGCACACATTATGCAAATAATGTTAGAAAGGAAGGATTCAGAGAAGGTTCTCATTCGGACCTTATCAGATGGTCCAGGTGATGAAAAAGGGAAAACTAGTTTCCAAAGCTAGGTTGTCTTCGGAAGAAAATCCTTCCTCCGAAGGGAAAATGACTTCGGAAGCAAAAGCTGTTAAAAATCCGAAGAACAAGAAAGTTCCCTTGAAACCATCCTAGAAGAAGACTGCTTCAAAAGAAAAGATGGTGAATGCTTCTTCCGAAAAGAAAGAAGCTTCGAAAGAATGCCATACTGCAAAAGCTTCTACAAGCACATCTTCCTTGATCAACCAAAGGATGGAGTGGAAGATCAAGAAAGATGCTACAACCCAAGCCTCTTCTTCAAAGACATCCATTGAACCCCCATGCTTAACCTTTGGTTCAATTATGTCACTATCTTTGGAAGAACCCAAGACCAACAAGGCTTGGGTCTCCAATCAAAACTAATTATCTCATCTTGTGTGCAGGGACATCCATATGACAAGAATAACAATGTCTGGATTGTGGATAGTGGATGCTCCAGGCACATGACAGGGAACAGATATCTCCTTCAATAGTTTTAACACTATGATGGAGGTCTTGTCCAATTTGGAGGTGAGGCCGGAGGATATATTTCTGGCAGAGGGAGTATATCCAACGAAAAGTTAAAAGTTGACAAAGTTAACTTTGTCAACCAGCTTGAACACAATCTGTTAAGTGTTTCTTAGTTTTGTGACCAAAAGCATTAAATGCTTTTCATAAAACATGAGTGCATTATCCTCAAACCAGGGATGACAATTCCTCCGGAATTGGTGCTTCTTAGATCTCCCAGGAAAGGGGATATGTACAAGCTGGATATGAACAATGCTTCCCCAATGGGTGAAGTATCATACTTTCTTTCCAAAGCTGATAGTGACGAGTCAACACTTTGGCATAAACGTATGTGTCATGTAAATTTTAATTCAATGAATAAATTGGCTAAAAATAACTTGGTACATGGTTTGCCTAAAAAGGAATTATTCTGTAAAGATAATTGTGTTGCATGCCTGAAAGCGAAGCAACACGGGGCATCTCATAAATCCAAAAGTGTTAACTCCATCACTAATCCATTACACTTATTGCACATGGATCTTTTTGGTCCCACAAGTATAATGAGCATTGGAACGAAATCATACTGCCTTGTGATAGTTGATGATTTTACCAGATTTACATGGGTATTCTTTTTAAGAACTAAAGATGAAACTGCTGAAACATTAAAATCTTTTATTCATAAAATAGAAAATCACATTGATCACAAGGTTAAGATTATTAGAAGTGATCAAGGGACTGAGTTTAAGAACTTCTTTCTTGACTCATTCTGTAACTCAAAAGGGATTGCCAGACAATACAGTGCTCCCAGAACTCCTCAACAAAATAGTGTTGCTGAGAGGAGGAACATGACATTTATTGAGGCTGCTCGAACTATGCTAGCTAATTCCAAACTTCCTCTAACATTATGGGCAAAGGCAGTTACCACTGCATGTTATGTGCAGAACAAAGTTCTTGTAGTTAAGCCACATGGAAAACCCCTTATGAGTTATGGAACAAGAGGCCACCATTCATTGGCTTTCTAAGGTCCTTTGGCAGTAGGTGTACCATACTTAACACAAAGGACAATTTGGGAAATTTTTTTGAAAAGTCGGATGATGCTATCTTTGTTGGATACTCTTCTAGCTCTAAAGCTTATAGAGTATACAACATCAAGAATCAACAATTTGAGGAGTCATCCAATATAGTTGTTAATGAGCACACTCCTTGCATTAGGGGGAATGGCCCTGATCATATTTTTGATTTACAATTGTTTCCAAACTATTCTAAACCATCTTGTGAGAATGTTTCAGTTGGAACAGGTGCTCAAAATTATGTTGATGCTTGATCAACTATTTGAGCTACCCAGACCTCTTCCAAGTTCTCCAAGAGCTGCCACAAATCAAGCTTCCACTATTTACAGATATGATAGTATAACTATATCAAGGAATAGTGAAGCTCCAACCAGTGAATCACCTGCTTATCCTCAAAACTCATCAGGTGATCCAACACAACACCAAACTGAGAAAAGTAGCATTTTGAAGGAATAGACAATTGTTAATGCTACTTCACAACCAATAATTGATGATGTATCTCATTCATTCAATCAGTCCTCATTGAATGAGTTTGAAACAATATTTGCACAAAGTGTTCCTGTTCCTGAGCAAAATGTGTCTAATCTGGATTTATCTTTGCAACTGGAAGTGATTCCTCATTTAAGGATTCATAACACTCATCCAGCTGAGAATATC
The DNA here is from genome assembly GCA_025506515.1 of Flaveria trinervia. Classification (NCBI taxonomy): domain Eukaryota; kingdom Viridiplantae; phylum Streptophyta; class Magnoliopsida; order Asterales; family Asteraceae; genus Flaveria; species Flaveria trinervia. The sequence goes on along the minus strand of CM046455.1, from coordinate 5,654,921 downwards.
ATTTGGGACGTCTGTGAAGGTGTGAGAACAAGAGGGTAGACTCATCATGGGAATGTCTGCTTGTACTCATGTTTTTTATCCCATATGGAACCCAAGAAGGTGGAAGATGCCTTGAAAGATAGTAGCTGGGTTGAATCGATGCAAGTGGAGCTGCTTCAATTCAAGAGACAAAAGGTTTGGAACCTATGTCTGCTACCATCTAGTCAAGTACCTATAGGCACTAAATGAGTTTTCAGGAACAAAAGAGATGACAAAGGCTTGATTATCAAGAACAAAGCAAGACTGGTAGTTCATGGATACACTGAAGAGGAAGGATTGATTATACTGATGTTTTTTTACCTGTTGCAAGACTTGAGGAGTTAGGATCTTTCTTGTTTATGTTGCATCCAAGAATTTTACTGTCTACCATCTTGATGTCAAGTGTGCCTTTCTATATGGTGATATAAATAGGGAAGTGTATGTGTGCCAACCCCAGGATTTGAAGACCCACAACATCCCAACTATGTGTGCAAATTGGATAAAGCTCTATATGGGTTGCACCAAGCACCTAGGCTGTGGTATGAGACTTTGTCTCAGTTTCTTCTGAAGAATGGTTACACTAGAGGAACCATTGACAAGACTCTCTTCATAAGGAAGTCTGGTAAGGATATTTTGCTTGTTCAAGTCTATGTTGATGACATCATTTTTGGTTCTTCAAACAACCAAATGTGCAAAGACTTTGAAAGCATTATGAAAAAGAAGTTTGAGATGAGTTCCATGGGAAAAATGGATTTTTTCCTTGGAATTCAGGTGAAGCAAATGAAGGAAGGGTTTTTCATCAATTAACCTAGTATGTCAATGACATTTTAGAAAGATTCAAAATGAAAGATTGTAAGCCAGCCAAGACACCCATACCCAGAAACCATAATCTTTGTCCTGACCTTGAGGGGGAGGATACTGATCAACATCAGTATAGGGTGATTATTGGTTGTCTGATGTATCTCACGGCTAGTAGACCTGATATCATATTTGCAACTTGCATTTGTACAAGATATCAGGCTGCTCCAAAGGTGTCTTACCTAGCTGCTGCCAAGAGAATCCTCAGATACCTCAAAGGAGCACCTAAACTAGGTCTTTGGTATCCTAGGAACAATGATTTTAATCTCTACGGATACTCTGACAGTGACTATGGTGGCTACAACATTGACAAGAAATCAACATCAAGAGGATGTCAATTTCTTGGTGGAAGGATCATCTCATGGCAATGTAAGAAACAATCTTGTGTCTCTACATCAACTGCTGAAGCTGAATACATTGCTGCTGAAAGTTGTTGTGCTCAACTGCTGTGGATTCAGAATTAGATGTTAGACTATGGATTTAGCTTTATGAGTACTCCTATCCATATTAACAACAACAGTGCTATCTCCATTACTAAAAATCCGGTGAAGCACTCAAGACAAAGCAGATTGATATCAGGTATCATTCATTAGAGATATTCATGAGAAGAATCTAATTAAGCTAATCAAAGTTGATTCAAATGAATAATATGCTGACTTGTTCACTAAATTTTTTTATGAACAGAGATTTAAGTATCTCATAACAGCTATTGGGATGATAAACATTGATTAGCTTAACTCTTTTGAAAACCTTTTTAATATGTAATGTCTTATGTCAATACAATCTAAGCCTTGTTACAAATGTCTCTCTGAAATTTTATCTAAGTATAAATTTCTTCCGAAGAGAAATTAACAATATCTTCCGATGCAAAATTTCTCCAAGGATAATTTTTCTTCTAGGAAGATTTTTTGGTCTCGAAAGAAGCGTTACATATCAGATCTACTTCCGAAGCATACAAAACCTCTCCAGTCGGAAAGCAATCTTTACTCTCGGAAATAACTTTTTACCTTCGGAAGTAGCAATTGCTTTCGGAAGACAAATTAGCTTCGGAAACGTTTTATATTCAGAAGAGAGATTTTACTGTGTAACGGAAATCTCTTGGGCCTCACACTGTAAAAAGTAAATATTTTGTTAATGATGTCGGATTATTTAACTGAACTAGACCTTGTCGCCCCTGTCACTTCATCTACTAAAACATCACATCACCTTATCCTAACCCCATTACCGCCATTTCACCCTCTTTTAAATAATCCCGACTATTCACTTTCATCCTCTTACTATAATTTTTACTGCCCTAAAAGTTTCCTTTCTCCCTAATTCACCCAAGCTCAAACTCTTCTACCTTCAACTTCTCCTAATGGCCCTAAATACTCAGCATAATCAAGTCGCACTTCTTGACTCTTCAAGAGATGCGGACTTCTCTAAAATCATCTCCTTCCTTACCCAATCATCCTACTACACTGCCCTGATTGTTAATCCTACTGTTTACACCAATCACATGGCTGAATTTTGGGGTAACGGCCAGGTTGAAACCTAAATGGGGTTCGTGTAATACGATCCAGCATTTGTGGCCAAGAGTTGGTCATCATTGAACAACTTAACAGGGAGCATCTCGAGCTTCATGATAAGGGTGCACCCATAGAGTTCCCCAAATCAGATTTAGACAGAACCTGCATTCTCATGGGATATGGTGGAGACGCCAGCAGGTCAACGGTCTACAAATTTAACTTCTCATACAACTGGAAGTTCCTCCTACACGTTGTCCTTCACTGTCTGTCCAATAAATCTGGGGGATGGGACTAGATTCCTTACGAACTAGGGTGCTTAGTTCATGGAATGGTGAGAGGTCTCCGCTTCAACTACTCAAGATTTGTGCTGACTAATCTTATTGGAAGTTTCCAGCGGGAAACATTCTTTATGTATCCCAGATTTCTTCAGCATATTATTAACTACGAGCTGGACCAGAGTTGGCTTGTTTGTGCAGCCACTCTGCCTGTCCCTCAAATAAGGCCTACCATCTTCAAAATTCTGAATAAGGTGTCCACCAACTTCACTAGAAGGTACATTTCTCTACTTCCAGGTATGACTGAGCAAATAGCTCCCGGTGACATCCTTGTTGACCCCACAAGTGATGAACCCACACCAGCAACTGCCCCCACAATGCCAATTTTACCTTCTCTCCCCATCACCATCACTTACCAAAGACGCCCCAAACAAACCCTTGTTCAATCTACTTTGATTGAACAAGCTTCTCCTGTTCAACCCAAAAAGGCTAGAGTGGAACATTGGGCTCCCACTCAGTCTGAGGTCTCACCATCCTTCACCATTGACCTTAATATGGGTCTTGAGTCTCCTCAGTCTCAAACCCATGAGCCCACTACCCAATCTAAAAGCCTTCAGGGTGAGTATTTACACTCCTCTGAGCAGCCAACAAGGGACAGCCCCACCAGAGGCTCAATGCATGTAGACATTGACCAAGGTCCCGGGTCAGTAAGTTTAACCTTCTTATCTTTCACTGACCTTCTCTTCAAAACTGATGAAGAGATTACGTCCCTCCATGGCAATGAAGTTGATCTACAACACCCTCTCCAAGATCAATTGAGCCTAGAGAGACCTCTTATCTCTAGCCCCATGAGCAAACATTTACTGTGGTGAGTCCCACTGATGTGGAGGGGACTCATGCAGATTCAGTTGCCACTACAGAAGGTGCCTTAATGGACCTTATGGATAGTGGTAACATTTTTGAGACTGAATCTATGGCAACCATGCCTTAATTAAGCAGGGGAAACCAGGGTGCTAAGAAGCCACATCTAGTGGTGAGGCTGAACATACTAGGTATGTTACCTCATCTCCCCGTGATTCTTCAAAAGAAGATAAGGGAAGTATGTAACTCCTCTTTCAAGACCTACTATCTAAAGTCTCCAACCTTGAATCCAAGGTTAGGACTTTAGAAGAAAGGTCCGCCACTCAGCAACTTGAGATTGACAATCTCAAGGCTCAACTAGCTGAAAAACATATTAAGAGATCTGTTAGGCATGTACCCGTTCAGGTCTCCCTGACCTCTTCCTCTAGCTCATCTAGCTCTCAAGATGATGCTACCAAAAGGGGGAGAATGTTCAGAGATAAACATCAGAGGAACCACTGAGCCAAACTTCCACTTCTAAATATTCGGATCCCATTACAACTTTTTCTGAGCCATCTCAAGTTATACTACAAATTGACTCAAGGATGCTCAGAGATCTCTATTGTCACACCCTCAAAATCCACTTGCGGAGTTCTACCGCGAGGCGTGTGAACAAACCAGGATCACAGTCAATAGTTACTCAGAACAACTCTATATCCATAATTTAAATAAAATCAACCAAAGTACAAACTTTAAACTGTGCGGAAGCGTTTTGAAAAACAACCCAAAGAAATAAAAGTGTATACTATGGCAAAACATGTGCCAACCCAAAAGAGTAAACATTAATCATTAAAATACTAAAAATGTCTTGAAGATCGAGTCTTAGAATGCAAGTCAACCATGTAGTGCTCCTATGGCAAGCAAACTAATGACGTGAGAATAGCATACTAAAATGTCAACACAATGGTTGGTGAGTTCAAGAGTTGATATTCAAACATAACAGTTTAATAATAGAGATATACAAGTAGTGCATTATAACAGATAGCTAGTCCATTAACAATAAATATTAATTCATAGTGATTTCACAATTGAAGCTGACTGTGTTATGTTGTTGCCTCCTGTCACGACTTAACAGGTCGTGACAATGTTCAATAGGACAAATTGCATCCAATTGACCTCGAGTCACACAGGTGGGGCTCGTCAGACCTAGTAGTACTACCCAAATTTCCCCGCTATTCAATATTAACAATTCGAAAGTTTGAGGACTTTTCCATGACATCAACACTATATTAATATTATACACAACTTGAATATATAAAGTGTTTGTGATTTTCCAGTATGCTATCTCCCCCAAAAGAGATTAAATAAAGAGTGGGGCATGAACTCACCTGATATGCGTATAGATACTTAGAGTTTGACTTGACTGACAGAGGGGACAGACAACCCTCAGAGGTTACCTAGATCATATAAGTATATGAGTACGTGCAACAGGGAACATGTGAAACCCTAAGTAAACTACAACTAAAGACTCAAGGTTTCAGAAAATAATACATTTGACTCAGTTGACCCGTTTGACCCATTAGTGACTTTATGTGTTATAAACCATTTAAGCAATCATACACATATATCATACAAGTTTAACATTCAAAAGGTTCATATGTATGCTACATTATCCAGGTATATCACTTAGATCATCATACAACCAAGTTTCATACAAGTCATGCAAATCTAGAACATTAACATGTCCACTAGTTATAACATATTAACATGTCACACAAAGATCAAATCACGCACCACATGCCATGTGAAGCCACTCACGACTTCACACCCTAAACCCTGCCAATCCTACTAAGTAGGGGCCTCAGATTCGCACGCGTGTATGATGATCACATTCACATTCACTAACCATTTACATACATTCAACATACATCACAACAATCAATTTCCAGTCCCAGCATGATGCCTTAACTACTAACCAACACCAATATCATACATGATCATCAAGGTCCTAACACCACCCATGATTATCCAAACATCTCATACAACTATATTAACATGTTCCAACCACATTAGAATTCATCCATGAACTTACTAACATGCTCCTAACATCTCTAACATGATCAAACTATCATCTTTCACATTTTGCATAAATAAAGTTTCCCTTTGGGAATGCACATCCCAAAATCTATCAAACATCCTATGCATTCATGAATTCATTAATAATATACCAATTCAAGTTCATATCAACATCTAAACATGGTCAACAACATCCAAACATCATAACTCAACAATTCATATCCTAAAAAGTTACTATCTTTAGTAATGTATGAACTATAACATGTGTTCTTGAATTCCCAATGCTCACAACAATAACCTAACATCTAATCGTCACCATGAACACATCCATAACATCAATTCATCAATAATTCAACATTACATGCAAAATAAAGTTACTATTCTTAGTAACCTATGAACATCAACATCAATTCATCAATTTCTTGCAAAACCAATGTAACCTAGCATTCATACAACCTAATAATCATTAAACAATCATCATTCATCCATTATCCTACCAATTTTCGAATTAGGGTTTGCTTCCAATCAAAGTCCATGATTAAACCACTAAAAACATACAATTCATACATAATCGACGTTAACTAACATGTATACAATCTAACTAACATACTAACAACATCAAACAACATCAAATTCGACTCCATGAACACCAATTTCGCAACTAGGGTTCGGCCCTTATGAAAAGTCTCACCAAACATGTAAGATCTAACCTCTAAACACGAGTTAACTTGCAATTGATGATTCCCACGAGTTGTATGCCTTGAAATCGATCCAAACCAATGCTTTCTTGATGATTCTAGGCTGAATTCGAATGGGAGAGGGGAAGAGAGGGGAGGTTGCGGCCGATTGGGTAGGGGGTAGGGTTTAGAGTTGTTTTGTTTAGTTAATTATTGCATAATTACCCTTTAACCCTTGTGTTTTGCATTTTATAAAAAGGCACTCTTTTAAACACTTTTTAAATGGTTTTTAACTACAATAATAAACATATAAACTCATGGTAACAATTATATATTTTATCTTTATAAAACACAAGCATACGAATTAATACACACGTTTCCACGTTACGCGATTAATTCCCAATTAACATATAAAACACACAAACAAATAAACATAATACAATAATCACATAATCAGTTAAATTATCAATAATTTAATATTTCTAATTATTATTAGGTCACCAATGTTAAACGACAACTAGTGTGTGTTTACGACACGTGTATGCAAAACTTAACGGAACTAACGGAGTTTGATAACGGAAATTTACCAGATGTCACATTATCCCCATGTTGAAAGAATTTTCGTCCCGAAAATTGCGTTACATGGTGAGAGTGTTCCATCACTGGTCCACTACATTGGCACACAGAAATCGAAATCGAGTGAGTTTTGGATGAGTTGTCACATCTATAGACTCTTCTCCAAGTTTTTGTTGAGATCCCCTCTTGATCAGCCTAGCCCTGATGCAGCAATGATGTATTTGGAGCTGAAGAGCTTTAAAGGCTAACTGCACCTTCTACCATTGTGGAAGAAGTTGGTCAACCTAAGGTCCAAATGGAACCTGAGATTCAAATCGAAGAGAAAATAAGGACCGATGGCCCAGCAACTGAAACGATTGGGACAGATAGTGTAATTCCTCAATCTTCCGAAGCAGAAGTTAAAGCCTCGGAAGAACAAGTTGAATCTTCTGAAGCAGAAATGGAAGCTGGGGAAGGACTGTTCTCATTGTCCGAGGATCTAATAATCACAGATGCAATTCTAGAGCTAGCATCTAAGGTGAATAATGAGGACTTTTTGAGATCAACCTCTAGCTCAAACACCCTCTCTGCCTCTCTCACAATCTGAATACACTCTCCAAGAACCACCAAAGTCAAGTACTTCAAAGGATGACAAAGGAAAGAAGAAAATGACTGCGAAAGAGCTTTAGGAAGAGGATAAGATTGAAAAGCTTAAAAGAAAAGGGAGACTTCCAACAGGGAAGCTATTAGCTGCCAGTACCAAAGCAGCTGTAGCCAACCAGGAGGCAGTCAATAATAAAAAGAGAGTAGAGATCATTGACTAGCTCATCAAGCTTGGAGCTGCAATGAAGAGATACTCCTGCTACCGTTAGAGGAGTTGGTGGAGCTAGAAAAGGCAACTAAACTGCAAAATGAACAACAAAAAGGAGCAGCAAGGTTGGCCTTAGAGGAAGAAAAAGAAAGAGAACAGAGGGAAGCTGACATGCAGCTCAGGAAGGAAAGGATAGCTTTCCTAACCTCCAGAGGTTTCTCTCTTCAAGAGCTATCTCCGCATAATGATGAAACGATCCTATGGCTCTTCAACAAAGAGCAAGATCAACTGGAGAAAGAGAGAAAAAGAGCTGCAGAAGAGAAGTTGAAAGAGAAGAAGAAGAAGAAAGAAGAAGAAGCTAGGGTCACTGCAACCAAGAAGATAGGTGAGAAAGCCTGGATGAAGGACTATCTCCGGGCTCACGACTTCTCTGGAAGACAGGTGGGAGCAATGTCTGAAAGGACACTGCAATGAATTGTTAGTGAAATCAAGCCTGGCATTCATTTGGGCAAGAGGAGAGAGATGTATAGAAGGGTACGGGGGACAACCTTCAAGCCAACCACTCAACCTTAACCTGAAGCAATTCCCTCTCCTTTCCCCATCAAAACTAAACCCTTCACACTTGAACCTACACCATAATCCCTACCCCCTTCCTCACCTCAACCACCCAAACTACCCATCCTTCAACCCAAAACACTTTCCAAAACCACCATCCCAAAACCTACCCAACAACCTTCCATACCATCTCCTCAGCCTTCTAAACATCTCTCCCTAGAGGAGTTTAAGGCAATCAAGACCAAGCTCGTCAACTGCACAACCTTGAGTGACATCTCCTGTGAGGAAGACTCTATCAAACTAACCTATGTTGATGGATCTTCACATTCCCTCACAAGAGATCAATTTCTTGATCTGCCCAGGGGAACACTAGACCATGCTGCCAAACTTCTAATCCTCAACTTAGACTCATTAAATGATGAAGAGAAGAGACTGAGAAGGAAGCTTGTGACTCTACTCGATACAAAGAAAGAGGACAAGATTCCTAGTCAGCCTCTTGTGCCTAGAAAGAAAATAATCCGGTGGAGGTTCGATGAAACTTCTCACAACTTTGTTGTGGAAAGAAAGAATGGAGAAATAAACAGGCTGAATGCCTCCTCTCTACTACACTCTAGCAGGTTTGATATTGTTGAGTCAATAGAGAAACCATTCTCTAATCCCTCCAACTCTGAAACTGCTGCTCACATTAGAAATCATCTCAGTAGTCTTCATCTTGTTGAGTTAACTGCAAAAGCTAATATTGAAGAAGAGTTGAAGTTGATAAGAAAGGAAGACAAGAATAGACCTCCCACAAGGGCACAGCCATTCTACAGATGGTGGAGGGTCCTAAAATAGAACCTATAGTTAGATGGGAGATTATAGCTCCCATCAACTAACTCTTTTCAGAGGGACACAACAGAGGGTACATATCATTCAGGGTGACAGACTGGAGATCCTGTCAACTAAGGATCTGTACAAGCTTCTCAGCACCACTTCAGGAAAGAACAAGGAATTGACAAATATTTACTCTCCTTGGTGCTAAAGGCTTTGACAAAACCAAAACCAAATCACTTAGACAAATTTTGGTGCTACTTAGAAAAGGCTTCTGAAGCCAAGTGTGGAGCTTCCGAAGGAAAGTAGAGTTCTTCGAAGACAAAGTAAAAGATCAACTTCCGAAGACAAACTCTACTTCCGAAGTCAAAGAACTTACTTCCAAAGATCAAGTCTAAGAAGAAGAAATCAGAAGACAACTTCCAAAGTATGAAGAAAAGAAGAAGTCCTCAAGCCTCGGAAGAAGTAGCCTCTTCCAAAGTATAAGTGGCTTCGGAAGTACTTGTTCTTCCGAAGCCATTTAACCTTCGGAAGACACTGCTATGAACCAGTGGACATAAGTATGGTCTCTGACACTCTGCTGCAGACCTCTAATACCGCATGGTGTTTTCTCAAAGGGCCATGTAGTTGACCATACTTAATTCCACTGTTCACCTTTTTTATGTTAGTATAAGTTACCAACTTTAGTTGGTGACAAAAGGTAAGTCAGGGACATGTCCTAACTACCATATCTTAGATAAGACTTTATCTAAGATACCTTAAACTATAGCTTTATAGTATTTGCTTTAGTTAGAGGATTCCAGCTGGTATCAAAGTATATCCGGCTGTAGGTAGTATTATATATAGTTTCTTATTGTAACTTATAACATCATGCTTTTAAGAGTCTTGTAATATTTGAGTTGAGAAGTAATATATGCAAGTACCTTGAAAATTATTTTTTTTGTTTATTACTACTTATTATAATGTTATCAACTCTTAGAGACTTTGCTTTCATCCGAGTGTAGTTCAAGTGAGTTTGAGAGAAAAACCAAGTGTTTAGTGACAAAACCCGATCCTACAGCTTGTTTTCTTCAAGGACTTTAGGAATGATTGGTTCAAATGAGACATTCTTGCCAATATTCAATTCATTCGCACACTTTTCATCATATTCATTAAAATCATCCAAGTCATCACATTCATCATAGTCAAATTCTGGGTTATTTTGTTTGACTTGTTCTTATTCAAAAGACTCAATTTCACTCATCTTAGAATCATTTTCATTTACCGGTTGATTAGATTTTGTTTCAACATTGGTGCATGGCACAAAATGATTTGATAAACTATTTGTCATTGTTTCAGGTAAAGTTGTATAATTATCATTTAGAGGAGGTGCAACAACATTGTATCCCAAACATACATGTTCTTTGATTCAATATGATAATTTAATAATTTCTCATATTGTTGAGATGACAATTTAAACTTCTGAAGTTTCACTTCAGTTGATGTATGATCAGTCATGGATTTTGTTAAAGAAGTGGTCAGATGCTCAACTTGGGCTTTTAAACTATAATTTTCATAAACAAGTTTATACAAATATTTTTGTGAAGAGTTAATTTTGATTTGAAATATTTTATGCTCTCTTACATGAGATTCATATAAAATCATTGTTTTCTTTACTTTGTTAGCCAGTTGTTGAGCATGGACTCTATATCTTTCAACTTTCTTAACACATATTGATGAACATAATCTATCTCTTACCTCTCTGGCCATAGGTGGGACTTTGTTCTCCATGTTGATCATTAAAGCTTGATTCTCTTCTAATACCTCCTTCTCATACATGCTCCAGTCACAAGTTCCATCTTGTAGAATTATCAATCCAGTTTCTTTTGATCTACTATTACCTTCTGATGCGTTTGTGGCTAGTGGGGATGAGTTAGTTAGTTGAGGTTGACTGAAGGATCTTTGAGATGTTGTTGGTTAATGAGATTGATATTAATGAGACTGATGTTGTTGAATTTGTCTCATGTCAGGAGTTGATTGTTGATTTCACTCTCTTGAAAAGTGTTTATAGAGATTGCATTTGAAACATCTCACTTTTTACTTATCAACACCAATTTTGGTTGTTTTACTTGTTGCCGCCAAGATTTTGTTTCTTCTCAGGTATTGCTTGGAATCATACGCAATCATTGCCATTTGCCACTGAAGATCTATTTCCTCTACTATATCTGGATGAAGTTCTTCTAGATCTTATTGGCAGATGTTAGCAGTTGTTAAAGAGCTACCTAAGTAAGCTTGAAAGCTTGAGCTGAAAGCTGCAAAAATTGTTTTTTGTTCTTCAGACTCCAGAATCAAAGTGATGGGCTCTGCTTGATTGTTGTTTGGTGAATACTTTACTAATGATGTAGATGCATCTTTTCTTTCATCATGTCTCCTTTTTTCTATTCCTGATTTACCTTGAGAGAATATTTTTGAAGGCTTTGAGGCATAAAAACTAACTTCTTCCTCACTTACACTCAAAGTAAAAGAGTTTCATTATCATTGTTAGAAATGTAAGGCCCCGTCCCCGGGACGCTTACAGTTGGTAAATCATTGCACATAAAAAATATAATTACATTGACTTCAATAAAGTATTGCAGCGGAAACATAAAAATAACTTTTCATTTCCTTATAAATGCTTTTGCAAGTTAATACAATCTTTCATTCAAAACATCGTTCGTTCGTATTACAATGCAAAAACATTAAACAAAAGAATGTCATCCAAAAGAGCGGAGTAGCTGCCCCGTGTCATCCTCAGCAACATTACTTGCCAACTCGAAACACATAAGAGTCAGCGTTGCTGAGTGAGTTCTAGTTTTATAATAAAACATACTTTACATTCGTTAAAACCGTTCGTTACATTTACACGTGATCATACATCATACATACACAGATAATATCGTTATTATCTTCGTCATTCATTCATCATTACCATTCACTTTCATTACATTCGTTTGTTCGGTCATCATGACATCTTTTTTTCCCGTCAAAACCATGAATTTTACCCTTCCATCATGCATAAAGCTGGTACTGGGACGAAGCCTCATAGACCTTCCATCATGGTGCACAGCACCCTGGCCGCAGTACCGAAGATAAAATTCAGGCGTACCACTGTCACGTGCTATACCCTTCCGTCATGCATAAAGCTAGTACTGGGTCGAAGCCTATCATAGACCTTCCATCATGGTGCACAACACCCTGGCTACAGTACCGAAGGTAAGCAACAATTGTAAGGCCCCATTTTCGGGACGCTCGCAGTTGGTCGATCATCGCAATTAAAACATATAAATACATTTTTCTTTCATAAAACATCGCAGCGGAATTAGCAAAATATACATCTCATTTCGTTATAAAAGCTTTTGCAAAATAATACATCGTTAACAAGTTACAAAACACATGTTGCATTACATCACAAAAGCATTATAAAAATGGATGCCATCCAAAAGAGCTGAGTAGCCACCTCGTGTCATTCTTAGCAATCATTACCTGCCAACTGGAAACATATAAAAGTCAGCGTTGCTGAGTGAGTTCTAGTTTTATAATAAAACATACTTTTCTTTCGTTAAAACCATACTGTACTTTTATGCGATCATACATCATACGTACACATAGATAATATCATTATTATCTTCATTAATCGTTCATACATTCACTCTTTCATCATTACATCTTTTCTTTCCTTCAACCATAAACTTTACTCTGCTATTCCTGGTACTGGACCTAGGTCTATCATAGACCAGCTATAACAGTGCATCACACCTCTGGTCACAACACCTAGGGTAGAGTTTAGGTGTACCAATGCCATGTGCAATACCCTGTTATTCCTAGTACTAGACCTAGGCCTATCATAGACCAGCTATAACAGTGCATCACACCTCTGGTCAGAGTACCTAGGGTATGCAGCAAATGGTTCTATACAAATGGTCAATCACAAAGAAAGACCATAATGTGCATCCTCTCGGGGTAGCGAACCCGCACACCGTTAGGCTAACACCTTTTAATGGCATGTCCCGACATACAAGGCTTGCAAGACTTCTTTACTTTCATCATTTATTAATGCATGCATTCTTACTTCATGTTCCTCTTTCATTATCTTTCACTTTACATTACATAATACTTTCTTTTCATTCATTAACATTCAACGTAAAGTCACGAGAAAGATAAACATACGTCATAACAAGGAACATAACATACACAGTCATCAACATCATTCAAGGCAACACCATACATACATATCATACATCATGCATAAACATGCAACATCATCATGCCCAACATAACCCCTATGACCACAACAGTCATCTTACATGAACTTACGGGAATCTTCCACGTCAAAACTTACATCTGCACTTTCCCCCAAAAGTCCGTACATAAACTACGTTTTCCCCGAGTGCACAAACCCTACTTGGGCGTATGGGCACCCTTCAGTCGCATGGCCTTCTAAGCGACTGAACATCATGCGAAAGGACTAATGCAGATGAACATCATGCGAAAGGACTAATGCGGATGAACTCTCAGTCGCATGACTCCCTCTGCGATTGACCTTCAGTTGCACGATTGGCAAGCGTATGGGCTCCAGTCGCATGACTCACATGCGATTGAACCTTAATAGCACGATGGGCATGTTTGTGGACTTAGTCGCATGACTGGCATGCCATTCGGTCGCATAGCCCTCCAAACCCTGCGCAGAATTCAGCTCACTCACAAACCCAATCTACCATTTTCGACCTCTAAGCTCCTCCAAACCATTCTAAGCCCAAATCAACCATCCTAAACCTTAGGAATGCATACCACAACCCCATTCAAGCACACACAAGCCCGGAAACAAACTCCAAACGCATCACACACAAACACATACAAATGGGTCAAATACACACACATACAAAAAAGGGTTTTCACTATGTGTTACAGCCCCAAATCACTTGAAAACGGGTAAAAGATGGGTCCTAGAACTCACACAAACCACACCGAGAAGTAGAGCTTCGTTTGGACCCGCTACACAACGATTTCCACACTCGAATCCACTCGAACCAAGCTCGAAACCCCTTTTTCTCCCATTTCTCCTTCTCTTCTCTCTTTTGGCTGATTTGTGGGTATGGGGAGAGGGTAGGGGCTGCCCTCTCCCTTCAAATACTTCAATTCACCCAACTTTCTCTCGTTGGCGAGTTTGGTCCCTTGACTTTGGACTTTATTTCTTTTTCTTCTTTCGTCGGCTTCAAAATAATTATCCGGGTGTTACAACAATGGTCCCATACAAATGGTCGATCACAAAGAAAGACCCCGACGTGCATCCTTCTGGGGTAGCTAACTCGCACGCCATTAGGCTAACACCCTACATTGGGGTGTGTCCCGACATACAAGGCTTGAAAGACTTTCTTTACTTTCCATCGTTCATTAATGCATGCATTCATTCATCATGTTCCTCTTTTCATTATCTTCCACTTTACGTTACATAATACTTTCATTTCGTTCATTAACATTCCACGTAAAGCCAAGGGAAAGATAATCATACATAATATTAAGGAACATCAATATACACAGTCAACATCATCATACAGGGCATCATCATACATACATAACATACATCATGCATAAACATACAAGATCATTCATCGTCATACATTATCATCATCATGCCCAACATAACCTCTAAGGCCTCAAAAGTCATCTATATGAACCCCCGGGAACCTTCCACATCAAAACTTACATCTGCACTTTCCCCCGAAAGTCAGTAAATAAACTATGTTTCTCTCGGGTGCACAAGCCCTACTTGGGCGTATGGGCACCCTTTAGTCACATGGCCTCCCAGGCGACTGAACACAATGCGAATGAACACCAGGCGAATGGACCCAATGCGGATGAACACAATATGGATGAGTCCCATGCGAATGGAACTAATGCGAATGAACACTTGTGCGAATGAGCACAAATGCGGATGGACCTAGGCGAATGGACCCTCAGTCGCATGACTCCCCATGCAAATGGCCCTCAGTCGTACGACTCACAAGGGAATGGACTCCAGTCGCACGACTCACATGCCAATGAACCTCAGTCGCACTTCTTTCGGTCGTATGGCCTCCAGTTGCATGCCATTCGGTCGCCTAACCCTAGCTGATGCAGAATGCAGTTCATTCCGAACCCAATCTGCACTTTTCAGCCTCCAAACCCTTCCAAACTCGTTCTAAGCCCAAATCAACCATCCTAAACCTTAGAAACACATACCACAACACCATTCAAGCACGCACAAGCCCGAAAACAAACTCCACTCGCATCACACACAAACACATACATATGGGTTCAACACACACATTTCAAAAACGAGTTTAACTATGTGTTCCAGCCCCAAATCAGTTGAAAACTATAAAAGAGGGGTCCCAGAACTCACACAAACGACACCGTCAAGTAGAGCTTCAATCCAACCCGCTACACTTCAACTTTCATGCTCGAATCCACGAGAACCAAGCTTACCCCCTTTTCTCTCTCTTTTCTCTCTCTTTTCTCTCTCTTTTCTCTCTTGGCTGAATTTTGGGATGTGGGGGAGGAGAGAGGGTTGCCCTCCCCTCTTAATCCCCCACTCTTTCAAGATCTTACCTGTTTTGGCAAGTTTGGTCCCTCGACTTTGGACTTTATTTCTTTTTATACTTTCGTCACCTTCAAAGAAAATATCCAGGTGTTACAAGAAATAAAGGCACTTCCAGCACTTTTAGTTTCTTTAAAATGATAAGGAGTGACATGTGTTCTCACACTCTTGTTTCTTGATTTTTATCCATTTCAAAAGCTTCAACCTTAGCCACTAATGTATCTAAACCAATGGTTTTAAGATCAAAGGTGTTCTTGAACATGGACACAGTTTGCTTCTAAATTTTAGGCAAAGTGTGGAGCATCTTTTGTTTAACTCCTTATTGGTATACTTTAACTCCAAGATATTCATCTCGGTTACCAATTGCATAAACCTGTTGAGTTGTTTAGTGATTTATTCATCCTTAATATGATAAAATGTTTCATATTGGGAGCGAAGAGTGTCCTTCCTTATGCTTCTGATTTCATCACTCCCTTCACAAAGAGTATGAAGTATTTTCCACAAGGAATATATGGTTTTGTAGTTCTCACACCTGATCAGTATTTCTTTAGGAAAAGCCATACTAAGCAAACTATATGCTCTAATGTCGACTTTAACCCTTTTAAAACCCTTAGGTGATAGATTTTTTTGTACTTATGGGTTGATTATTGTCATTATAGTCTGGCCCAAGAACTGGTGGAATATAAGAACCTTCAGTTATTGATACCCTTCGGTAATTGATACCCATACTGAGCAAACTATATGCTTTAATGTCGAAATTGATTTTCCAAGATTTAAAATCCGTTTTGGTTTCCAACTTTGGAGGTTGGTATGATGATCCACCAAAAAGTTACTCATTGTAGTCAAAGGATTAATATTCAACTAAAACAGAATTCCTTTTGTGTATGAACTAATTAATGATACGTACTTAATTATTGAATAAATAAGTACTTGACGTCACAAATCAGTCAATCCTCTTAATGACTATTAATATCAAATCAAGGACTTTTGTAAATGTGTTTTATTCAATTGATTTGAAAAGTTGTTGATTATCAATCAATTAACACAAATCTATGAATCAATTAATATGAATATAGATCAATGTTATCCGAGCAATCAGCAATGTAACAGTACTCGCTAAAAGATGAATCACAAGTTGGTTGTTTTAAATTGATTTACACCAAACAATTTTACTGATAATCAATAGATCTGATCATAAAATTGATAGATCTAGTGAGACAAACAATCAATTAAACAATTCTAACACTGATAGATCAATGGATCTAAATCAATAAGTACTTGGCTCTGATACCACCCGTGAATCCAAGGATTGCAATCAGAAATTATCAGCATTGGATTGAGTTTGAATTAATGATAGCGGAATTATCATTAATCGTTGTTCAATTGATCGAATATTAAATATCAAACACAATAAATATAATAATGAAAAACAGGATGATTCAATACAGTGAATGAATGAACAAGATTTGATTCAAAAGTTTTTCATTAAAAGAAATTAATGCGTACAAATAATCAAATCATGATTGCTAATGATGATGTTTGATATGATTGTCTTGATGATTTTGGTGTAATTGATGTGGCGGTTGTTAGGGTTTTTATGTTTGATTAATCGTGTCAATCGATGTGTTATTAGGTATTCAGTTGTCGTCCCATGTGTTAACCTAGGACTTGTGTTTATAGACTCAGGGTTTCTGTTAAAGAAACAACAAATCTCTTGGAGTTAGTGTTTGACTTGTTGACTTGAATTACTTGAAGTATATACAAGTGTTGGTCTTCCGCAGGAACTTTTCCTTCCGCAAGAGTTTTTCCTTCCATAGTTGGTAGACTTCATTGAATTGCAAGTTGTTCATCCATGGATCTTTGGTCTTACAGTAGACCCTTGAATTCATTTGCACAGAAGTGTTCTTTTGTAGATGATCCTCGGATGTATTTTGTGTAAGAAGATTATACGGAAAAACATAAATGTTTATCCATAGATGTTTCTTACACTTAGTCAATTTCATGAAATTAACTAAGTATGATGTTAAACATGCAATCATATATAAATTAACACAGTTATGGGTTAACCTATATACATAATGCATACATTAAAATAATGAATTACAAAAGTTTATTACAAGCATTGATTAAAGTGCTAAACCTATACAAAAGGATCTAGACTTGTTGTTCCTAAATCTAACTTATCGTATTAAAGTTAAGATAGAAGATAATAAAGTTTGTTCTCTTATTAATTTCAAATATTATAAAAATCTTAATGTGAAAAATTGTCCCCTTCACCACATAAAAAACTAATCATTGATAAAATTATAAACATCTTAATATAACAAGACTTTTGATAAAATAACAATCATCTCAGTTAGAAAAATCACCTAGAAAGTAAAACAAAAAAACATCATAGTTAGGCTATATCACATATGAAGGGAGAACCCAAGACACCAAGATTTCGTGTTGAATGTTGATTGTATCCTTGATTGCAAAAATCCGTTTTTTCTCTTGTTTTAGTTTAAAGTCAAAACTCATTTGAGTTCAAATCAGTTCCAATTTGATTCAAATTTTGACCAACTTTTGATCGTGTTTTGACCCTTTTTTTCTGGGTTCATTGGTTTTTTACCGGCTCAATTCCGTTTTAAAGCATGTTAGTTCAAGGCAAACCATACTCCATCTGCAACATGAAGTTTCTTTGTTTAGAGATGGGTTCCACCCACTTGTGGGGTATTTCAGTCCGTCCCCACTAAAGCGGCCTAGGCGTCACCATAGATATGGAACCACAACCCGTTTTGGGTAAGGTAATCGATTCGCATCAAAAACCAGTTTTTCTCTACACGACTATCGTAGTAGAAGAAATAGGTAGAACCCATGGGCTTTATTAAGATACATGGACTTGAAATGAACCCAACCCATAATAGCCCATCATTTGGATACAACATACATCTAGACTTGCACAAAAAAACCGGGTACGGACCCGACCCGGTGTACCCGACCCGGACCCGGGTCCGGGTACAACCCGGTACCGGGTGTACCCGGTTCGTACCCGAAATAAACCGGCGGTTTCAACCCGGTTTGGGATTTTTTTGAATTTCTAAAACCCGACCCTACCCGGACCCGACCCGAACCCGACCCGGTCTAAACCCGAAATGAACCCGGTAGTGGACCCGATATTGAACCCGGTATTGGACATAAAAAAAAGAAAAAAAAAATTAGAAAAAATAAACCAAACCCGGTATTGGACCCGTTCCGGACCCGACCCGGACCCGGACCCGACCCGACCCGGGTATGGCGGGTAGGGTTTTCCCGCAAGTGAACCCGACCCGGACCCGTACCCGGGTTCACCAATACCCGGGTACAAAAAACCCGACTGGACCGAACCCGGTTTGAACCCGGTTCCGGGTCCGGCTCAAACCCGATTTGTGCATTACTACATACATCATCATCTAGTCACCCGTTGATTCCTTCTAGAATATAATAAACAAAATCAATCACGTTGAATTTGGGCTTCCAGAAACTCGGGTCGGGCCTCCACAGAAGACCAAAAAGGCCCTAGATTCTTCTAGATCCATCACCACAAAATAACTACAAATAAATCCCCCAAATAAAAAAAAGAAAAACCTAAACAAGTTTCTTGGAGAACAGGGCAATTTTAATCCATATAATCTTTCAAAATCATATGCAATAACACCATAAGATCGACAATCGATCGTATCAGATCATCAAATCGAAGTTCTTATAGAAGTTGTTGAAGAAGTTGTTATAGATCTGCAACAGAGGATCGGTGAAGATGGATTTCGAGTTGAGAAGAGCGAGAGAGAAATTGGAGAAAGAACAGAAGGATCGAAAAGAGAAGGCGAAATTACGATTGGAGAGAGAGAGACGAGCGAAACAAGAAGCTGTTCGTCAACGTGAGGCGATTGAGGCTGCTCAGAGATCTCGGAGGATCGATGCAATGGAAGCGCAGCTTAAGGTAATGTTTTTTTTTCAACCTCTTTAGTTGTTTTGGATTGATTGTTAGGAGATTGGTGGTTTGAATCAGTATGGTTGAATATGATGATCGGTTTTATCGGATTTGTTGAATGGATTGGTTGGTTATTAAACATTAGACTGGTTACTTAATGTGGTTTCATGTAATCCGATTTTGGGATGTTTTAGGCTATAGAGCTGTGATGAGGATGAAGTTGCAACATTTGATTCTCAATCAGTATGATTTAGAAAGATTAGCTGATGTTGTTTCATATAATCTGGTTTTGTGATGTTAGGGTATAAAACTACAATTAAGTTGCAAAATTTAGTTCTCAACCATTTATGGCATTTGGGGTAGAATTAGGGATTATTTATTAAGTACGTGGTATTTAAAATAAGACTATATTTAAACAGAAAATGATATCCTGATAAGCAGAAGCAGTTAATCAGCTTATCCCTTATTTACAATATAGTAAATTTGTAAACTTTATATCCACCAAGAAATCAAGAATAAATGTATTGAGAACAATTTATATCCACCAAGAAATCAAGAATAAATGTATTGAGAACAATTTATCTCACTCTAAAATAAACAGACAAGCATAACACTTCTCTTCATTTAAACACTCATATGTGTATATAACTTTATATGTTTTTAAAAAAACACAATAAGCAGATAAGTTGCTTAAATAAGCATTCCACCCCCCCCCCCCCCCCCCCAAATGACTTTAAACTTTACAGGGATTTTTTAAAGCTCAAATAGTTCATTTAGTTTGTAACTAAGATTAGGGAGCCAATTTTGGGGAATATATTAGAGTCAACTTTTTCTCCTCTTCATAGTTGTCAATAGCGATCGTAGCGCGCGCTACGTCGCGTATAGGTGAAGCAACGCTACAAGGTGGTTAGCGGCTTAAAAGTGACCAGGTAGCGTTTTTTTATTTATTTATTTATTTATTTATTTAACACCAAATTGTGATAATATGAGATTTAGATGATTAGTAATAGAATGCTTTAGTTATTTTGGTGGTGTTTGCTTAAATTTTCTACTATTTTATTGCTAAACATGTTTATTTATTGAATATAAAACATTCATAATATATATACTACTTAATCGCTAAACACAAAATAGCGGGCGCTATTTACCGCTATTCGCTACGTAGCATATAGGTACCTTGTCGCTATTTACCGCTATTCGCTATTAACAACACTGCTCCTCTTCCTGACAGCACATTAGCGTATTCTATTCGACTGTTTTTTAGAAACTTTAGACAACATTGATCTTGGAGTTTCAGTAGAATAGCCAATATTTGTTAGAATCTTTTTGGTATTTTGAGTAACATGAGTTCATTAGAATCTATCTTTTATAAAAGTTAGGACTTATCTTTCTTCGTCCATCAATATCATATTTGTTTTATGCTTTTTGTGCATAGTCATATATAGTTATAAATGTCTCATATTTCTATTTACCGTTCAGGCCGAGCAACAAATGGAAGAAAATATATTTGCTGGGAGAGGAATTTCATTTAACCGTGTACTGGAAGCTGTGCCGTTTGAGGGTTCTGGAGATAAAATCAAACTACCACCTTCATGTTTCAATGAATTATCAGAGCAAGGTGCTTTTGACAAAGGTCCCCTCCATTTCCAGTTATCAGTAGCTCACCAAGATCATGGGTCAACCCTAGGGTCGACCCATGCAGGGGTCTTGGAATTCACTGCAGATGAAGGTTCAGTTGGGATCCCACCTCACATTTGGAATAACTTATACTCTAAACAAGATCCAAGCACTCCCTTGATTGAAATAAAATATGTTTGGTTACCAAAAGGAACATATGCAAAACTTCAATCACAAGAACTCGGGTTTTCAGATATACCCAATCACAAAGCAGTTCTTGAAACAACCCTTCGCCAACATGCTACTCTTTCTCAAGATGATGTTTTGACAGTCAAACACGGTGTGTTAACTTTTCATCTACGTGTTCTTGAACTAAAACCATCAGCAAGCGTGTCTGTTCTTGAAACTGATATCGAGGTTGATATTGAGGGTCCTGATACGCTTCCTGAAAAAAACAACCAGCATGTGTTGAAACCACTCGCATTTGGGAAATCTGACTCGGCAGTTATAAACGAAGGAGAATACGCTTATTACAAATTTACAATAGATGATGACATGTGGCAATGTGTTACTTCTGGAAATATTGAGATTGAAGTAACTTTAGATTCAGAGGCAAATGGAGACACCGATCTTTATCTTTCACGACACCCGCTATTGTTTCCAAACACACATCAACACGGTTGGTCTAGCCATGACGTGGGTTCAAAGTGTCTTGTTCTTGGGTCAAAGGACCAAACCTTGGGTCCAGGTAGTTATAGTGTAGGTGTATACGGGTTCAAGGAACAACAAAATACCATGTTTCAGTAGTCACTAAAGATACTTCAAAGTCAAACGCTGGTCAACAACCATGTCATCTTCTTCAAACGGGCTAACATCAACAGCAGATACAGTAGAGTGTGGGAATTGCAAACATTATATACCTGTGAGAACCATAGCCCTTCATGAGGCTTATTGTAGAAGACATAATGTGATTTGTCAGCATACGGGCTGTGGTGTTGTTTTGAGGACTGAAGAAGTTAAGAATCATGTGCATTGTGAGAAATGTGGGCAAGCTTTTCATGCTACTGAGATGGAAAAACATATGAAGGTGTTTCATGAACCATTACTTTGCCCGTGTGGGGTCGTCCTCGAGAAGACACAGATGGTAAGTAACACTATCATGCAACTGTTTGTCTACAGTTGATGGTGTCAAAAGTCTATTTTTAATGCAAACTATCCCTAAATCAATTTTAACAAAGATTTAAATACCTTTTCTAATGTATTTTTTGTTGCTTTACATAAATTGTTTCGTTTTTATTGAAGAGTATATGTTTGTCTTTTTTTACAGGTGCAACACCAGTCGTCAGAGTGTGCCTTACGGCTAGTGACATGTCGGTTCTGTGGGGACATGGTCCAAGCGGGTTCGTTGGCGGTTGATGCACGAGACCGGTTAAGAGGACTCTCGGAACACGAGTCACTTTGTGGGTCCAGAACTGCCCCGTGCGACTCGTGTGGTCGGGCGGTCATGTTGAAAGAAATGGATATTCATCAAGTAGCTGTTCATCAGAAGAATTGAGGCAAATGTATCTATGCAGTTATCATTGTGGGGCGGTCATTATTTATGATGTAATAATGCTTTTCGATTGTTTGTAAATGGATGTTGATATTTGTTGTGTGAGCTTTTGGTTTATTAAAGCAATGCTTTATACATGAGCAACTGGATCATCTCATGTTCTTAATCTTTTTGTAAAACTTGACTATACTTAGGGATCAATCTAAAGCACTAAATAGCAATTTGACAATTGTTGTTTATAACTAAATATATTTCCTACATACAAGTAAGACAGTTGAAATACATATTGTTGTGCTTACACATACTGATGTATGTTTCTTACAACGTATGTGATGTTCTGTCTAAACCAATGTAGGGATGAAAACTTGTATCATCAGTTTTACCCTTCAATCAGCAAAGAAAGCACTTCTTGTAAGACTTGAAACATGTTCATTTTAACTCAAACCATCTAAAGGTGTGTTTGGATGATTGGATTTGCTTTTCTAAAACTAATTATCAATGCAAAAGAAGCATAGGTTAGAGGAACATTTTAACGATACCCAAAGTAAGTTGTGGGGGCTTTTGGTTCTAGGAATTTGTTGGAATTGATATTGAAATTGTAATTTCAATTGGAATTAAAAAGAATTGTAATTGAAATTCAATACTTTTCAAAAGATTTGGAATTTAATGAAACTGAAATCTATAAAGGGAAATTAAATTCCAAATACATTCTTAGTGA
Source organism: Flaveria trinervia (assembly GCA_025506515.1). Lineage (NCBI taxonomy): Eukaryota > Viridiplantae > Streptophyta > Magnoliopsida > Asterales > Asteraceae > Flaveria > Flaveria trinervia. The sequence goes on along the minus strand of CM046455.1, from coordinate 5,631,507 downwards.
CAAAACACTTATAAAATATCGAAATTTATCACACATTACAATCTGCCACCACCACCATGACCATTGATCACCGCCACTACATACCATTGATTGCCGTTGACAATCGACCGAGTGGTGGCGGCGACAGTCGGCGGGCGGGGTCGGCAACGGTCGTGGGTGTCGGTGTTGGCTGTGGGCGGCAGTAGTCGGGGGCATTGGCGGCGGTGGTTGACGAGGTTAATAATTCTATTCGAGGGAATTAATTTTAAAAGACATTTATCTTTTATTTGGTGAGATTTTTGGTTGATCTTTTTTTTTCAGATAAGGGTTGAGATTTGGGGGAAGCAGAGGCATAGTTCAAGGAGCTTAAATTTCTAAAAATTAAGGAATATAATTGTAATTTGTAGAACTAATAAAATGGTTCAGAAGAGCTAAAAAGAAAAATAAGATTTTAAAAATGGGAAAACCACCACTATGAATGAGCTACTGACTGTTGATAATCAGAGAGCACATACAAAAAGTAAAAACACTCTTTCTTGTGGTCATGAAAGGTCTAGTGACATGAAAGCCTCTCATAACAAAAAGAACAAATGTTGTATATTCTACATAAGGAACTTAACCTTGTACATCCCCACTATTCCTGGAGCGTTTGCTTACTGATCAGTAGAGAAAGATCCTGAAAAAATTGCAACTTTAACAATAACTGATAGCATTGACCGGTAATGATTAAAGATGGTTGTTTAGGCAGAATAGAAGAAGGGCGGAAAGCGTGTAATCGTTTGTATGTGTGTGGCGCTGAGATGAAGACAGTGGCGGAGCTTGAACCACGTCTTAGAGGGGGCGAGAGCGAAAGTAAATTATTTTAGGGGGGCGAGTTCGGTATTTATTAAAAAAATTCCACCGTCAAACAAAAAATTTACACTGCCGAACTGAAAATTAATCAGAGCTATTTGTAATTTTATCCTCAGACCTGATAATCGTTATTACTCGACAGTTGTGCCATGATGTCGGCCTATATTTATCTGTTGTGACTAGAAATTTTTATGTTAATTACATATATCTTAACATATCGGCAACCATACAAAACTAATTTCTAAAGTACACTTTTAAAAGTGAGGACAATTTAGTTTATCCAATAACTGATCCAATAACAATTCCAAATAATATATAAATTAGAAGGTTGATATTCAGATACCTTGAACTTTTAACAAAGAGGGACGAGAATTGTATATAGATTTAGTAAGGATTTTTCGTACAATTGAGTTTTAATTTAAAAAAACGATTATCACTTTTAAACTAACTACATAATAGACGAGTACATTTATCGCATAATAGTATGGTTTGACGTAAGAACCAAATATCGATTCATGGATATAATGACTCTTAATATTAAATATTTATTACTATCTAACCGATCAATTGAGTTTGGATTTATGAAATTTAAAACTAACTAAAACAATTAGCAATTTAAACTAACAAAGCGAGAAAAGAAAGACAAGAAAACACAATCAAATAGCGATACACGTGGACTTTTGTCACACCCTGCCAAGGCGGGAACGCGAGGCGTCACACATATAGAACATAACTCATGGCATAAAGAAATACGAAAGCAACACAACTTTATCAAATTTTATAATTTTACCAACATTTGTTTAAAAGAAACAAACAAACAAAACATAACAAAGGAAATAATATATATTTTTATTCTAGGTCTTTAAGCATTCCCAAATGAAGATCCAAGTTTTTAGTTATTATCAACCGAAACATGTAAGGTAAAAAGATCAACAGAGATAATTTATAACCAATGTAAGTGAAATTCATGACATACATCACGGTTTCTCAAACATAACATAAGGATGCATATTTACTCAATCTTACTAAATCTTTAAAAATTCATTCACTAGTCAAATCAAATAGCATAAATTAAACACAAAAGATGCGATCATATATATAAGACTTTTAAAAACATGAGGATTTCTAACATAACATGTTTATAACACCCACAAAGTTGAACATTCTATCAAAATAGAACAAATACATATAATCATAATAAAATAATCAAGTTTCATCATGACATCAACATAAACATCAAGAATCATGCACAAGCTTTTAAAATCATGCTAAGTTTCATATATTCAAAGTTATCATAAGAGTTTAGCCCATAAAACTTACAAAAAACACACTCAAACTCAAAAACATAAAAGAATTTATAGATCTACAGAAACTCAAACCAATTTTGAGTAAACTGAGTTGGGTGATATTATATACTCCTTAGAAGTGTGAAATTTTCATTCTCTTTCTTCAAATTTCTAAAAAACTATTGAAAAATACTCAAAATCAACTAAAGAGGTGAGAGAGACTAGAATTTAAAAGAAAATAAAAGTTTTGTTTAAAATGTATGTTGGGGTTATAAACTCGTTTTTGGTCCGAATAGGACCATATCCAGAAACAATAAGACCATGTTGAGCTTCAGAAACAAACAACATGAAGTTTGACAGTTGATATGGCCATATTCAACTTCAATGTGGATATCATAAACATTTTTCTTCTTGAATTTCTTCACATCTTGCATTTTCTGTACAAAATCACCAAGTCTCATCCGACAACTACACAAAAACAAAAATTAGTTTATAAATATAAGATTTTATAACAAAAATAACTTAATTGTAAAGAAACATATATTTTTTCTAAGGAACATATATTTTTTCACATGTATAATGTTCGCTAATGAATAAAAACTAGTGTTCAAAAGAGAGCAATCAACAAACTCAAGACTAAGTGCATCACAAAAAAAATATTCAACAGAATCTTAAATCGTATCGTTGAAAACAACACACAAAATCTTCACCTTTGCCACCTAATGTCGCTTGTGAAGAGAGGACTGTCAATTGTGATAAGGACTGACGAATACGAGTTACTTCAATGTGATGACGTATTGTGAATGTCAATGGTGAATGATTTGGTTGATCAAGCTAGAAAAACTTGGACTTTGATCGGTCAAGGAGACCAGAATGTGAATAAACTTGGTCTTTAATATATATTAGGGGTTGTCTGGTAATATTTGAACAAGTAAAATACTTAAATGAGCAAAGGGCTCTAAACTAGTAAGTGCTGAAACAATAAATATTTTTTGGTTGAATGTATAAAAATATGTATTGAATAACTATTTTTACCACTCCTTTATAGCTGAACCATTTAGTGCTGAACGTATAGAATAACTATTTTACTCATTCCTTTTACCCGTCGGTAACCCCTCTACGGCAGTCTCCCCACCGCGCGACCCCCTCCTCCGCCAAACCCCTACCCGTCGGCGACCCCCTCCTTCACTAACCGGTTCGACAACCGGTTCTGCCGCCGTTCGTAGAGATGTTCTTCTCTGTGTAAAAGCTTTAGAAGCAACAGGTGGCTAGGGGATTCGGAGATTTCCGTTGATGGCGGAGATGAAGGTGGTTGTGGGCTTCTGGTGTTCTCCGATGGTCGAAATAAGAATTTATGGGTGAGTGATGAATTAAAGAATTTACGGGTAAGATCTGATTTATGGGTGAATTGAATAATTTATTGGTGAGGTCTGATTGTTGTTGGGTATTTTTATCTATCAGCAACTTCAGTAAGATATTGAATCAAACAACAAAGTTTCAATCAGATGTAGACGTAGTCAAATCCTACCGAGTCAATAGTAATCAAACAACCCCTTATTTAGATGTATAATAGAGTAAGTGTTGTTAGAAAGAAAAACAAACTTACTCATATGTTCAAATAATCTCAGAATTTGAAAAATAAAATGGAACTTATTCATATGTTCAGATAATCTGGGTATTTGCAATTTTACTTTATAATCGAAAACATACAAAGAACGCAAAATGTGAAGAGTTTGTTTGAGAGTGCAGGCCCCGTTTTCTCCAACAAAATAGAGGTCTAATTTATTTGAATATTTAGTTTTTTTAACCGGTGTTTAAAACTACCTTAACACCCAAATACGTCTTTTTTGAGATTAGATATTAATTGTTTATATTGATTTTAACGCTCTAAATTTAACTCATTTAAGATCACCATAACAGAGGAAATCTACTACTGTGAAAAACCTTCGATCACATTTTAACCTAAAATACAAATATTTCAAGCACGAACTAGATCCATAGTAGTGTTAATTGTTATTGTTATGTTTATATATTTTGAGAAATTATGTTCCGTAGTGGATTTGGTCCATGGTTACTGTAAAAATTGTAAGAATTATTTAATATGATAAATTATATAAACCGTTCAAACCTTACCGGACAAGACCAAAGAAACTTGATCAGTGTGGCTGGTCTAAAACTTAGTGGTTTTGTTATCAGTTGGCATTTTATAAAAAGGTTGTACCGGTTCGGCTTATGGTTCGTGTTATGAACTAAATCAGATAAATCCAACTGATCACATGTATATAGATATGGAGGTACAAAATGAATTTATAGTTTAGTGTTATTAAAAGAGTAAAATTTCAAATATTACATTTGTGTTGTTTCTTGTAACACCATACTTAATGTTGCTGGAAAAAAAATATATTTTGTTTTGATAATGGTTGTTATTAATAGGCGCCAACTATCATGTATTTATATATAGCAATGTAATTAACAATTAGTATAGAATCAATCTCCAAAAATAGGAGATTCTCTTGTATCTTTATATAGCTTTTTTTGTGAATGAAAGAAGGCAAGGAATTTGAATATCTTACATGGTATCACCCTCACGATCCTCCTAATCCCTGTCAAAAACACTTCTTCTCCTCTCTCCTCCCCATGGCCGACCACAAGCTTCACCCCGCCGTCACCGTCTCCAACATCCGCACCTTCGTTCCCATAACTCTCGACAACGAAGCGTCCGACTACAACACTTGGTCGGAACTATTCCGTATCCATTGCACGGCATACCTTGTGGCTGACCACCTCGAGTCGCGCCCCACACCCGCAGCTCCTTCATCTTCGGATAAGGAGAAACAAACAACCCCCCCACCGCCGACTCGTGGGAACGACTCGACGCCATTGTCCTTCAATGGATTTATGGAACGATCTCTACCGGTCTCCTTAAAACCGTCATCAAAAAGCGCACCACGACATATGATGCTTGGAAAGCCATTGAGAATCTCTTTCAAGACAACAAAGCCACCCGAGCCCTCCTTCTCAAACAAAAATTCGCTAACACGCGTCTTGAAAATTTTTCCTCCATGCACGACTATTGCCAAGAACTCAAAGTATTGGTCGATCAATTGATCAATGTCGATGCTCCGGTCGAGGAACAAGACCTTGTCTTACAAACCATTGCCGGCCTCACCGAACAATACGAAACCGTTGGCACTATCATCCAAAACACCAAACCTCTTCCACCATTCTCTCAAGTCCGTTCACAACTTTGCATGAACGAAACCACAAAAGGAAATCAAGCCATCCACTCCTCCCAACACACCGCTACTGCTCTTCATGTTCAAAGTCAAACCACCCCAGACTCAACTCGTGGACGTGGCCGTTCCCGCGGACGCTCTCAGCCGAACCGTCCCAGACAGCCCACCCAATCGGCCCAATCCCACCACTCCTCGGCCCAACCTCAACAGCCATATATTGTTTTTCCAAACAACTGAGCCAATACCCAATGGGCCCCTCTACTCAACACAACCTCCAATCCACCTCCCTGCCCCTACCCATCCACTCCTCGGCCCAGTAACACACAAGGCATTCTCGGCCCACGTCCCGCACAAGCCCACATGGCAACTTACAGTCCAACACCAACCGATATTGCTCAAGCCCTCTACACGTTGTCTCTAAATCAAACAACTGATCCGGTTGGTTACATGGACACCGGCGCTTCTGGCCACATGGAACAACCAGGTACGAACTCCCCGTTTATTTTTAATACTGGCACTAATAAACAAATAATTGTTGGCAATGGCATGACCATCCCTGTTGTTGGACAAGGCAACAAAACCTTACCTCCACCCTTCCCACCTCTAAAATTAAACAACATTATTTATACTCCCAACATAATCAAAAACCTCATCTCGGTCCGACGCCTAACGACCGACAACTTAATTTCAATCACTTTTGACCCTTTTGGTTTTCTTGTGAAGGATCTCAAGACCAAGGAACCTATCCTACGATGCAATAGCTCGGGAGATCTCTACCCTCTCACCACCAACTTTATCAAGCTTCCCACCAAACCTTCCGCATTCATTGGCATTACTCAAGACCGTTGGCATCAACGACTTGGGCACCCGGGCAACTCTTTATTGCAGTCTTTAAAGTCTAGTTCTTTCATTAATTTTAGCAAGCAAAACAATACACTTTGTCAATCATGTGTTTTCGGCAAAAGTGTTAAACTTCCTTTTTCTAGTTCCATGAATAAAACTTATTTACCTTTCGATATCATTCATAGTGACTTATGGACCTCACCGGTTTTAAGTTCAAGTGGTCACCGTTATTACATATTTTTTCTTGATGATTTAACGGATTTTCTTTGGACATATCCTCTAACAAATAAATCACAAGTTTACACCATCTTTACCCATTTCCACAATCTTATCCATACACAATTCGACCGAAAGATTAAACAATTTCAATGTGATAATGGCACCGAATACACCAACAATAATTTCAAACAATTTTGTCATGTTAACGGCATGCAATTTCGTTTCTCATGCCCCCACACTTCACCCCAAAATGGCAAAGCCGAAAGAAAAATACGAACCATAAACAATATGATCCGTACCCTCTTATCTCAAGCCTCCTTACCTCCCACATTTTGGCACCATGCACTCGAAACCGCTACCTATCTTCTAAACATCCTACCTAAGAAAAACCACAACTTCGCTTCCCCCCACCACCCTCCTCTACAATACTCTCCCCACATACACTCACTTACGTGTATTCGGTTGCTTATGCTATCCCATCACTCCCTCCACCACTATCAACAAACTCACCAACCGGTCGAAACCATGCGTCTTTCTCGGTTACCCCTCAAACCACCGAGGATATAAATGTCTTGATATCTCCAACAACCAAGTCTTTATATCCCGACATGTCTTGTTCGAAGAGTCCATCTACCCGTTCTCCATTCAACATGCCACTACCAAACTTGACTACTCCTTTCTAAACCCCCCTCTAAACCCACTATTATGGACCGAAATTCACACCCCTCCCTCTTCCGTCCCAACGACCACACCCGCTCCACACTCCTCTCCCTCAACCGCCTAACAGCCGCTGTACAAACCAACCCCTCCCCCGGCCCAACAGCCTCACCCGACCCATCCAACACCGGCCCAACAGCCTCAACCGGCCCCACCCCCTCTCCACCGCCCAACACTACCAGCCCACACATTCCCACTAACCCACATACCACACCGACCCAACCCACTGCCGAACTCCCATCCCCCCCTCGGCCTCACCACCACCTCCCCGGACCATGCGCACTAGGGCCATGGACGGAATAACCAAACCAAAACAACTTTTCAATCTCAACAACACCTCCCTCGCTCCTATCCCTAAAACTCCCCACCTTGCCTTGTCCACACCTGAATGGTATGATGCCATGCAACAAGAATTTAGTGCCCTTATTAAAAATGATACTTAGGAACTAGTACCGCGTCGTCCGGATATGAATATTATTCGGAGTATGTGGCTCTTTAAACACAAATTTCGTTCTGATGGCTCCCTAGAACGTTACAAAGCAAGGTTGGTATGCGACGGTCGTAATCAACAAGTTGGGGTTGACTGTGGTGACACGTTTAGTCCAGTGGTAAAACCAAAAACCATACGAACGGTTCTCTCTTTGGCTCTATCGAAGTCATGGCCCATTCACCAGTTAGACGTCACGAATGCTTTCTTACACGGTCATCTAAAAGAAACCGTTTACATGCACCAACCGATGGGTTTTCGTCACCGACATTACCCTAATCACGTTTGTCGCCTCAAGAAATCTCTCTACGGCCTCAAGCAAGCTCCCCGGGCTTGGTATCAACGGTTCACCGATTTTGTCGTCCAACACGGTTTTACACAATGCAAATCAGACAATTCCCTCTTCATCTATCACCACGGACATGATGTTGCCTACCTCCTAATCTACGTGGACGATATCATACTCACAACCTCCACCGATCGGCTACGTCAACAACTCATGAATGTTCTTGCAGGTGAGTTCGCCATGAAGGATTTGGGGCCCTTATCCTATTTTTTAGGCATCTCGGTTACCAGAACAGGAGATACACTCTTCTTGTCGCAACATGCATATGCCAAAGACATCATTCATCGCGTCGGCATGGACTCATGCAAACCCGCGGCGACCCCCGTTGACACGCAAAGCAAGTTAGCCAGCGAGCCGAATTCTCTTTTTGATGACCTGTCCACGTACAGAAGCATGGCCGGTGCATTACAGTACCTAACCTTCACCCGTCCCGACATCGCATACGCGGTTCAGCAGGTATGCATGCATATGCACGCACCTTGCGTCGCTCACTGGAACGCCATTAAGCGTATCATCCGCTACTTACAAGGCACGACTCAATATGGGCTTCATCTCCGTGCCTCATCGTTCTCTATTCGGGCCTACACCGATGCTGACTAGGCGGGCTGCCCGGACACTCGTCGCTCCACATCCGGGTATTGCGTCTATCTGGGAGACAGCTTGATCACATGGTCATCTAAAAGACAATCAACAATCTCCCGTTCTAGTGCGGAGGCCGAATACCGCGGTGTTGCCAATGTAGTTGCAGAGATTTGTTGGCTACGCAACTTACTTCTTGAATTACATTGTCCCTTGACAAAAGCCTCACTAGTCTACTGCGACAACATCAGTGCCATCTACTTGTCAAATAACCCGGTTCAGCACCAACGAACCAAACACATCGAGATTGACATCCACTTTGTCCGGGAACACATTCAAAAGGGCCTGGTCCGCATCCTGCACATGCCTTCTTGCTTCTAGATTGCCGATATATTTACAAAAGGACTGCCTCGGGTCCTTTTCGACGATTTTCGGAACAGTCTAAGCATACGTATGCCTCCCGCTTCGACTGCGGGGGTGTAATCGGCGCCAACTATCATGTATCTATATATAGCAATGTAATTAGCAATTAGTATAGAATCAATCTCCAACAATAGGAGATTCTCTTGTATCTTTATATAGCTTTTTTTGTGAATGAAAGAAGGCAAGGAATTTAAATATCTTACAGTTATGATGGATGATGATTCTTGCTTTAATATTTTCATGTTGTATGCACTCATGAAATGGTAAGAAAATTCAAAATTCAGCGTTTAGTTAAAAAAAGAAACATATTTATTTATTTACCTATATGTTTAAAACCCATAATAGTGAATTTTGGATTGACAACCGTCCATTTCTGCATCAACGTTGTGGTTGAAATGGTATGAATTACTAAAACACGTGTACGCTACCTATGTTTGCCAGCGCTATTTTTATTTAGAACAACCGAGTATTCACATTTTATCATAGTTATAGAATTAGAGCTCCTGAATCTAATTCCCCTCATCTTCTTAATCTCTCTTTGTTTCAAATTCTCAGTGTTTGTGGGTTTAATAGCTGCCAATCTCTACGTAATAGATTAGGATTCTAGCTTTAACCAAACTCACCTTTGTTTTTTTTTCTTTTTGAGCTTTTGGATTATCAAATTAGGGTTTAGTGATTAATTGCTCCAAATCCAAATGTTAGCAAATGAAGTGGCAACAATTTGATTTGTTGAAGAAGAGGTTTGGGTAAAATGTCTTAATGAGTTGATGTTCAGACAAAACATAAAAACTGTAACGACAAGCAATTGCATCAATATATATAAAAGCTTTGGTATCATTTTATTGAATCTTGAATCCTTTAAGATGCATTAAAATGATTTTCTCTGTTGTGACCATGTAACGGCGATTTTTATAGGGCCCGTATCCAGATAATTTGTAGGATTAAAGAAAATACAAGTCTCATGTAGCGTAGGACCTAAAATTCTCACATATCTTATGACAACAATTCTAAAATACTATTAATTTAGGATAGAGGTGGCAAAATAGGTAGGTTGGATTGGGTTGGTTGTTAGGTTGGATTGGATTGGTTGTTAGGTTAGAATGGATTTAAGTCTGGATGAGTTTGGGTTAGAATAAGTCATTTAAAAAAAGGTCAGGATGTGTTTGGGTTAAGATGGGTTCGGGTCAGGATGGGTTCGGGTCAAAATGGATCATTTTTAAAAAAAATGCAATACTATTTTACTATTTTTCTACAATCCAACACATATAGACAAATGCTTATACGAGCTCAAAAAGATACATATACGATTTCATCTATAAAGGATGGTACCTTCAATAAAGCGACAATGATGGTGCGATAATGAAGCGGATGCCCGACTGTAGGTGTGGTGGTGGTGAGTGATGAAGCTCAACGAAGGTGGAGACTGATGCGGAGCTTGACTGTAGGTGCGGTGGTGGTGCACGATGAAACTTGACGGAGGTGGGACGGTGTAGATGCGGTGGACCGGTGGTGGTGGTTCGATGGTGGTATGGTGGTGGTTCGGTGGTGTTGCGGTGGTGGTGCGCGATGAAACTCGACCAAGGTGACCAATTTGAGTGAAAGAAACTTTGACTTATTGTGACTTGAAGTTCTAATTTTAAAAACTCATTTTGACCTATGTTTATTTTTTTCCAAATAAATTTTTAACCCATCTTAGACTCTTTGTATTTTTAATTCAATTCATTCTAACCCATCTCTATTTTTAAAACATCCATTATGACCCAAAATCACATTCATAAACTTCTTTTACCATCTCTAATTTAGGATGATGGTAGCACTATAGTTCTGTGACTAAGATATGTTTGCTTTTAATCTGATTTTTATTTTTTAAGTTGGCTTTTGACTAGTCTTTTTATACTTGTGCAAGTATTTTTTTAGGCTTTTAATTTACCTTCACATCTTCATCATGCTTCTATCTGCACTTACAGGTAATGGTTCTGCACTTCTGCCTTTAAAATTGTGCCTTCAATTGATATAAATAGGTACATATCAATAAGATTAAGAGGGAATTGGCTCGGTTACATGAGACAGCTCAGGTCCATACGACACGAATTCAAATATGTTGTTGGTTACCTGAACCTTGATTTTTCAGATGACTTATTTATAACAATTAGTCTTCTATTTTATAAATTGGTGCTAGCAAATGTTTTGATGATAGCCAATGTTTTCGGAAATACCATCATACTGTGTAATGCTTTTTTTGTTTACATATATGTCCTTTGATGTAATATAGTAATAGACATAAAATTTTTGTTGTTGTTGGTGATCACCGCATAATGACCTTGCATTTTACCAACTAAAAACTTATCTTACATTCTGTGTGGTTCATTTAAAGGTGACAAAATTACATATGGGGTGACGGGTCAAATGGTATTTTGTGTGCGCACAAATATGTTTGGTTATGTTAGCCGGAAATACTTTCACATTTTAGATAAATTATCACTGTATTAAAAGTCATCAGATTTAATATGTGATTCAACTCTAAAATCTTTTAAAACTAATTACTTAGTGCTCAATGCCGGGGCATCCTATCACGCAAATAGAAACAAAATACTTCTAAGCAACCTTATTTATGAACAACTATTATGCAGCACAACTACTAGCATACCCAACCAGTCTCTAAGTGAACAGCTAATCTTTTGTAAACCCAAAACAACGGGTTGTATTCCCAATTGTTTTTAAAAGATTACAAGTCTTTGTGTAAAATGTAATAATATTTGCATCAAAAACTCTACTCTCTCCATATAACAAAGGAAAACCCTCACGCAACGCGCATGGAGGGTGTGAACCTAGTTGTAAAAAAAAAGTTGGAGACTAATAAATCTGGTCCAAACCCTTAAAACCAGGCTGGCAAACCATCATACCCCTTAAAGCTATTGAATCGTCAACACGTCAGCCGATGTGGTTTATGTTTATATAAAACCCCAAACCATTGGTTTTTTAAAAATCATGATCGAAGTGAACCATGAACACCCTAATTAAACATGTTATTTGTATTGTATGTCGTAAACATTTTAAGTGGGTTGAACCTATTTACACGTATATTTACTCGGCTCATTTGTGACCCTATTTCGTTCCCCTCTTTAGATCCATCCACTTACGTCATCATATATATTGAACTATGTTGTTTTGATGAGTTATGTCAAAAATTACAAGCCCTAAATTATATATATGCATGCATATAATATAAATATAAATACAATACAAATACAAATATAAATACAAATACAGATACAGATACAGATACAGATACATATACAGATACAGATACGATACAGATACAGATACAGATACAGATACAGATACAGATACAGATACAGATACAGATACAGATACAGATACAGATACAGATACAGATACAATACAGATACAGATACAGATACAGATACAGATACAGATACAGATACAGATACAGATACATATACATATACAGATACAGATACAGATACAGATACAGATACAGATACAGATACAGATACAGATACAGATACAGATACAGATACAGATACAGATACAGATACAGATACAGATACAGATACAGATACAGATACAGATACAGATACAGATACAGATACAGATATACAGATACAGATACAGATACAGATACAGATACAGATACAGATACAGATACAGATACAGATACAGATACAGATACAGATACAGATACAGATACAGATACAGATACAGATACAGATACAGACAGATACAGATACAGATACAGATACAGATACAGATACAGATACAGATACAGATACAGATACAGATACAGATACAGATACAGATACAGATACATATACAGATACAGATACAGATACAGATACAGATACAGATACAGATACAAATACAAATACAAATATAAATACAAATACAAATATAAATACAAATACAAATATAAATACAAATACAAATACAATGTAAATGTAAATATAAATACATGATCACCGTAAAAAATAAGCAATTCAACATTTCAATTATAACTAGTAAAATTTTATCAAGCATTATTTCTTTTCTCATCAAGATAAACAAAAGTATCAACTAATTACATTTATTCGTTCCACCAAAATGCCCAAAATATAACTAATATGAACGGAGTAAAGATCATTTCTTTTTATCTTTTTATCACTTAAAAAATCACAAAATACTCACTCAGGCCATATAATTTCAACAAAATATATAATGAATAATATTAAAAACTAGAGTTATTTTTACGGGTAAAAGATTGCTTTAATGATTCAGCAAAATATAATATTTAAAACGTATTATTATTATTTTATATTGCTCTTTTTCATATAATAATAATAATAACGATGATGAGACGTTCAGCGTATCTTTCCCAAATTCAAATTACAAGGAGGGAAAACCCCCAAAATCTCTGAAAACACAAATCCAAATCATCCTATCATCATCTTCGTCTCTCAAACCCTAAATTTTCTGCAGATTCAAACAAATTTCAACAATCTTCAAACCCTAGAGCTTCAGTTGTCTGTAATATCAAAGATCCATCGATTTTGCTCCCAAAATGACTGAAATCCTCAGCCCTAATCGTACACCGGGGCACAAACAGAGAGCACCGGTGTTGTCACCGGACCGAACGTTGTTCTTGGGCTCCAACGATGACAAACTGGAACGTGCTCAAGCACGCGCCGCCCGTGCTGCAGCGAACCGCCGGAAGCCTGTCGCGTTTCATCAAGCAGCCGATGATGCACCTGCGGATCCGTGTCTTGGTCAAGAGCAGATTATGGAATTGCTACAGAATTGCATTAAATTGGCCAGTGAGAATGTATGTATTAGTTATTAGAAAGTGTGTGCTTGCAGGTTTATTTGGCTGAGGCATGAGATGACTTGTTTTTCTTTCGTGGAGTGTAGAAAATCAACCAGAAGAATACGTGGGAGCTGAATCTGATAGATCATCTTTGCGATATTATCAAGGTCGAAGAAGAGAATGACGTGGAGACCAATTTTCAGAAGGTACGTGGTTGAAATTAGGGTTTCTTTTTTAAATTACAGATCTTAGCTTGAAAACTCTGTTCAGAGTGATTGGAATGATAGAGGGGCCTTAGTAAGTCTAAATGGCATGAATTTGGATTCAAAGAATCAAATCTTTTGGGTTTACTGGAACTTACTGATAGTATAATGTGTGATAAAATTTTGAAAATTATCTGCTTTCAAAAGAATCATCCAGATTTGGTCCACAATAATACCGGATGAATGTGAAACTTATACTTGGTTGTAAAATGTGAAACTTATACTTAGTGGTAGCCTTATCTAAAGCATGATAACTCACACCCATCACGTTTTGAACCGTCTTCTCATTGTCAAAATTATCTAAATAGGGATATTGTAACACCCATATCATCGTCATGATATCGTTTGCTTTCCCCCACTTGCTCTAGTTTTATTGACCACATAATCTTAATTGTGGGGTTTTGGTAGGAAAGTGGGATTTGATGCATCCGTGTCTCTTAAATGTGTCATGCCTAGTAAGGTGGTGAGCCCTATATAACCCATCATCACTTTCGTCCGTGATTTATTTGGGATTTACCTAAGTTGGTACGAGCTTGACAACCACATGAAAACTTCCCAGGAGGATGGGTAACATCCTAGCACACTTAACTATGGGTTATGATGAATTCGATGCGTCTGAGACCAGAATGCTTCTGGTAAATGTGTTGCACTCTATTTAACCCTACATCTCTCATGTCCACGGCTAATTTGAGATCCGCCTAAGATGTCACAGATATCTTCTAAAAATGTACCATGTACTGCTTTTTAAGGGATTGACAATCAAACCTCCTTAGGCTGCATATTCTTCACTTTCTCATCTTCTTTCTATCTTCAATTTTTTTGCATTTGGGTGACTTTTAGGCTATTTTAAGTTTATTTTGGTCTGAATCTGGTCAGAATTTTGCCTGAATCGCCACCTGGTGTTTTTCTTGCACCTCGCCTAGGCATGCACCTTTGACAACATAGGTTGGTATATTATGATTTTTTTGCCTTTGTTTAATAATGGAGATACCGTTGTTGCCTATTTTAATTATTACTGTTGGTTCCTATTCTATAAACCACTCTTTGACATGTTAATTTATAAGCCTAAAGTATAAGGTAATAACTTCTGAGTTCTGATCATGTTTAGTGTTGGAAATACATCTTTAAAGACAAATAAATCCAATTTCTTACTCAAAGTCTAATTGAACTTGAGTACCCAAACTTATCAATCTACGTTTGACTTGAAACATGTTTTCTCATGTGCCACCTATATGCCCAATTGTTAAATTTTTGGGACACTCATAACTAATGTCTTAATAGTATCATTTTGTGTGTGAAGGCAAGTTGTACACTTGAAGCTGGAGTTAGAATATACTCAATGAGGGTGGATTCAGTACATTCAGAGGCATATAAGGTTCTTGGAGGTATTAGTCGAGTTGCACAAGACGCTGAACAAGGTTAGCTTTGTTGCCTTAATGCCTTGTACTTATGAATGGGTCGGTTTGGGTAATTTTAATCTCAAACAGGTTCAAGGGTTCAAATGGTTTTTTTAAAAGTAGCTCTAAGCGTATTCCCAAATCATAGCAAACAAACATACTCAGTATATCCTACGTATAGTCTGACTATGTGTAGGGTCTGGGAGAGGAATTCCCAAATCATACAATATTCTAAATCGTTTTATTAAATACTATGAATGTTATTGTAATAGCATCTTTGTATTACTGTTTTTTAGAAAGAAAAACAAATGAACAAAAAGTGTTTTGTGTTTTGACACATTACCCAATCTGTTTGACCCATCCATCTGAATAGCTGATCATCTCTATCATCATGTCACATTGTTTTAAAAAATGTTTGAGGCGTACGTATTGAGGCGCGCCTTGAGGCGAGGCGGCCGAAAATTGTTTCTGAAGCGCCGCCTCATAGGGTCAAGCTTGTGCGTACGCCTCTGCTGGCCGAGGCGGTACGCAGAACGCTGAGGCGGGGCTTTCTTTTGAGGTGGTCTGTTTTGGGCGGGATAAAAAAAATACCCACCGGTGGTTTTGGAACAAAGATGAAGAACAGAGATTTGTTTTTTTAGAATGGGCTTTTAAGTTCATTAAGTTGGGTAATGGGCTAAAATAGAATTAATTGGGTAACGGGCTTAAATAGAATTAATTGTACATGAAGTCAGTTAATTATAAGATATATATATAATTTTTATATTTATTTTTTGTTCCGCCTCGGGTTTACGCCTCGTTTCGCCTCGAGGCTTACGCCTCGTGAGGTGATGGGTAAATGCCTCGAGGCTCGATTCCGTTCTTTTAAACCTTGTCATGTCATATGTTCATGCTGCAAGTTCTTTTTTGATGGTTTATATCTAGGGAGTGTACTTTTAGTCTAAACAAAATGAAATGCTTTTGCAATTTTAGATGTTCCCACTTCCTACTTGGAGGGAGGGTTCAAAAGCAATGTATTTTCACTTTTCAATTATGGAAGTTTTTATGATGGAAAATCTTTTTGTTTCCTCCTAGATTTTTTGTTTACTTATTTAGAATATTGTAACCAATGGTAGTTTTTAACGTGACTATACTGTTGTGCAAACATACTTATAAAACTCAAGTCTTTTATAATGACAAAATTGAAGCATATGAGTTATTTCTATCACTTCTATCGATAAAATTTGTAATGTGAGTACATTTTCCAAATTATTTTAGAACATAATACATACTTAAGTAAGTAAACGTAAATTACCTTTATAATGTCAAATTTTGTGGAATGTTTTGTTTGTCTGTTGTATAATTGATTTTTTTAATAAATGATGACAAATTTGTATTGCAATTAAACTTTAATTGGTTTCATGATATAAACTTTTTTAGAATCTGATTATCTTTTCATGATAACCCATGTTAAAGTTTTAGTTTTACTAGGAAATGTTTTATAAGTCATGTTTTATGTGATGAAAAGATTGTGACAAAGACAAGTTCTGCTAAGTTTCAGTTATTTCATGAACATATATTTTATTCAAATGTAACCATAATTCTATAACAAATAATGCTTTAAATCATAAGTGGTTAATTGAAGAGTAATTGTGACAACAAAACTCTAAAGTATATGTGGTTCATGACATTAGTTTCTTAAACATGGATAGATCTTATAATGGAGCCTTACATATATTTTTTATCATAGGATATTGTTAAGTTATGAAATAAATAAACAAAATTGTCTTGTAAAAATCCAAAATAAGAGAGTAATGGTAGGAGCAGGGTTGAGTATGTGGGGGATTGTTAGAACTATAATAATTAAATTTTTTTTGTATCGTTCTTTGTCTTGAACCAACTAATTTGGCTATTTATATCCTTATATGTTGTGGCATTGTGCTGTTAAAACAGATACCGTACAGGATGGCAATACAGACAATGTGCAAGTAGAAGGCACTTCAAAGAAGGAGAAGGAACACAAGGTTTTTTTTTAAATAATAATAACTATCCCATTAATTAATTATCATTTTTGGTGGATATGAACTAATTGTTAATTATGATATTTTTGTAGTTATCTCCTTTAACAACACTGGAATCATCCTTTGAGGCTCTTAACGTGAAGAAGTTTGATGGTATGTGCCACTTATATATTTTCTTATCCAAAATTTACCATTAAGTATATTAATTTCTTTATTTCTTAGTGGCATTTGCTGTTGATCCTCTGTATCATCAAACAACTGCCCAGTTTGATGAAGGTGGATCAAAAGGTCTTTTGCTGAATAACCTTGGAGTTTATGGTGGATGCCGACTGGTTTTTGATTCACTTGAAGTACCTGGGAAGTGCATGTCATGCTCAAGTGACCATGATCAAACAAATACTATTGATATTTCTCATGCCAGAGGTTTGTTTCTTCTGTGTACACTAAGGCAACAATGGTAGTTTAGACAAGTGGGGATTTCGCTGGATTATGTTTGTTTGTTTGATTGGCCTTAAACACTTTTGTCTGACAAAAATTAGCGTGTTAAATATGGTTACAAAATATATATTATGTCAACAATAATCCAAATTTTTTTTAAAAATGATGTACGTGCTATTATGCTATAATTTACACTCTTAGGGAGTTTTTGACTTCTTACTTATTGACCTATTAGATATAAAATTGCCCAATTCAACCCAGCAAAATTATAAAACACCTAAAATCAATAGTTAAGTAAATTTTGAATAAGTTAATTTAGGATGTTTTATGCATTCAAAATACATAATTTAGGTGACTTCTTACGAGTTTGGCTCTTTACTCATTTGACCGGTTAGAGATAAATATCACCTAATTTGACCCTTTTGTAAGCAAATGGGTCGAAATTGCCCCCATTTTTTTAGTTGTCATATATGTGGCTCCTGTTTGCCAGTTGCATTTTTATAAACTGTTGTTTTTTCTTGTTGCTATTGTAGACTGTATTGAACAAATGGTATCAAATTTCGTAAAGAAACTAGAAATCTCCCCAAGTCTGAAGGACATAGTCAATCTGTTTGATGAAGATAATAGAAGACCAGCAGATAGTTTTTCTTCTTCCCAAATATATGTAGAACCAGATAATGAAGCTTATGATGACAATGAATTTAATGATGGTGGACATGATAACTTAGAAACCTGGGACTTCATTAATGACAACCAAACAAATGTGAATGATGAGTGCACCTATGAAAATGAGGATGATCTTTTTGTTCCAGTTCATCATGAGGTGAGTTAGACTGGTGGGGAATGGTCAAAATGGGGTTGGGTCAAGATGTGTCATGTGTGGTTCTGACTGAAGTTGGTCGGCTTGGTTGGCCCCAAACACGTTTTGTCCATTTGTTTGAGGTGCTTGATTTTTGTAACTAGATGAGCAAAACATGTAATTTGTGTGCAGCTTGAAAGGGGTCGGATTGGGTTAGCCCAAACATGTTTTGTCCATTTGTTTAAAGTGCTTGATTATTCTACTAGATGCAGCAAATGAGTGGGTCAGGCGGGTTGGGTAACTGGTCAAAGTGAGTCCTGTTTTGACTTTTGGTGCCGCTCAAAACGTGTCAGATTGGCTTGACTCAAATAATTCTTTTCTGTTGGTTTGATATGCTTGATTATTCTGTATATGTGAAAAAATGGACAAGTATGGTGGGTTGATGCTTGGGTAATGGGTCCAAATGGGATTAAGTCAAAACAGGTTGAATTGGGTTGACATGAGACACTATTTGTCTAATAATTCTTTTTTACTTCTTTTCAAATAATATTTAGTCTGTCAAACAAGGCTGCACAACTTAAAATATTCTGGTAGTAACCTAATCCTTTAAATGTAGGATTTTCTTAATGGATTAACTTTAAAAACACACTTTTGGCCTTCTTGACCATTAGAGATATAACATAATTCAAAATATAACATAATTCAAATCAGCCTTTCATAGTAATTTTGAGAAAAGAAAGGGATTAGCTGATTAAGATTTGTTTGCAGGAAAGTGAGCCGTATGCATCTCATCATGGTGATGTGGATGACAGACCGGCAACAGTTGACAGCTTTCTGTTTCTGAGCCTTGGCTTAACTGGAAAACAAAATGCCTGGGCAGGCCCTGATCACTGGAAGTATCGAAAGACTAAAGGTGAGATGCAGATAAAGTAATGGGGCAAAGTAGGTTCGGGTTGAAATATCATTTTTAATAAGTGTCCAAACGGGCCAAACTGACCTGCAAAAGTTTATCTTTTAATTATGTTAAAATATAATAAGTTATTTACAATTTTCGAAAACAATACTATTACAATAACAAACTGATTCTTTGAAAAGATATATTTTAGGAGGTTGTATACAAATATTATTCCAATAATTATCCAACTCTTTTAGCTATTATTTTGGCATGACCCATTTAAGATAAAACATAAGTATACGGGTTGAGATTGTCATCTCTATCTTGCTCCCATTTTCCGGATTTAATAATGTTTTATTGTATATGTTTATCTTTTTCAGGTTTAGAAGATCCTGCTAAGGAAACTGTATCACCAAAAGTGCCTAAAAGAAATAAGAAACAAGCTGAACCCGATATAGAATTTACTAAGTTCATAGAGTTGGATGATGAAACGAGTAATATCTTTGCTCCCCCTAAAAACCCTAAAACTCTATTATTGCCTGCAAATAGGGAACCATGTAACACAACACTTCCGGAGGATTGTCATTATCAACCAGAAGATCTTGTCAAGATGTTTCTTCTTCCAAATGTTATGGTAAAGTTACAAGATCATGAAGGCTGCTAATTTATATTTTATTTAATGTATCTGACAATAATTACTTAACTGGCTATATATTTTCTGTATAGTGCCTTGGGAAGAAAGGAAGGAGGTATTCTGGTACGTTGATTTCTTGAATTCAATTTTTTAGTTACTCCAATAATGCATAATTGCATATATCTTGACATATCATGTAAAAATAAGGAAATCCCGTTGCCATCTTAGGAGGTGTTTAACTTTTCTGTTTATTGTGTTATTTTAGAAGCATATAAGTATAACCAAAAGCACTTTTGAGTGTTTGGACATACCCCTTTAGCATCAAAAAATGTTTAAAATGTGCATTTCAGTGATATTACTGAAACTTCTTATATCATTTGACTTTCTATAAAAACAGTTTTATGTATCTTGCATAGGTTAATTGGTAAATAAGATGGTCAATGCATTTGATTTTTCAGATGAGAATGGTCTACACGGAGAAAGTAATAACGGAATGTTTCCATCTTGGGACGATGATTGTGGCCAATTTGATGATGGAAATAATTATAATAGTGACGTTGATGACTCCACCACACTTGTCTCTCAGCCCCGTCAGGTTTGTCTTTTAAATTTCGTAAGAAAATAAATTAATGTGATCTACTTTTTCAATTTATTATAACTTAGGATTATGCAGGATGTTAAGTATTTAAAAGTTGACACAAAGGCTGAGTTTGAAATCAATAGTTTGGTCCACGAAAGTATTAATTTGGTTTTGTTTATGTCTAGGCAAAAAGTTGTTACAGAGTTTTTAAATGACAAAAGGCTACTGACGTAAAGTCATATGTGTTTCCTGTAAATACGCAACACACTTACATGACAGTCAGAATACTTTTCACACGGAATTAACGAAAAATTCTTAATTTCTTACCTGTTCTTTTACCTATACCATACCAAGTTTACACCCCATGATTCATGATGTGCGATAATGCCTTATTGAACATTTTAGGCATTTTGTTGCCTGCCAAGTTTTGGATCAGAATTCGTATAAACGTAACAAAAAGATTACTTGGGTAGCATATAAATTAAAAAAAGTGCCCCTTAGGGCCATATGTAATTATTTGGATGCTGATGCAGTGATGGCTGCATTTTTTAAAATGAAATTAAGACGACCCCATATTTTACAAAAAATATTTTCAGCTGATATTACGTTTACACCTCATCAAGGGTATCTATGTCTTTTGAAAAGTTTAGAGTAATGCACCACGTTTTTGGCGGGGACTGGCATAGACGAAACCAAATTGATACTTGAGTGGCATGTAATGTTTTGATATATGGAGACCTTAATGACCTTTGAATCCTTGGGTGCCCAATTTATATATTATCCTAACAAGTACTGATCATTCACATTTGTGCCCTGATAGTTTCTTTTACATCCATGTAATACAGGTTAATAAGATTGAAGTTGAGTATGACAAAACATCTAAACAAGTTGATGTTCAGGCACTCAAAGAGACTCTTTGGACATCTATGCAAGAAACACATGTGAGCTCTTTTTTCTATCTCTGCACAATTTCATATATACCTTTTTAATAAGTTGGAATTTATATACAGCTTTTTTCCATAATGTCATGTTTACTTTTTTAAGAGCATTCACAGTGGAATCCCTAAAATTTTATGAGTTTGTTTCTTATATTATAGGGAATGGTTTTGAGTGGTTGTGAGTGAAGAAAATAGAAAATGTTACTGTTCATCTGTATATTTGCGATATCCCTGCACAATCCCTATAATTTTTTTTAAAATTTTCGAAATTGGTTGTGAATGAAGGAGAGAAAAAAGTATTGATAAAGGTATTAAAAGTATTATTTAATTGAAAATGAGAGAAAAAAAGTGATTTCTAGTATAATTATATGAATAAAAATAGGAAATCCATTGTGAATGCTCTAAAATGCTAGAATATCATATGTACCCAAATAAAATAAAATTAGGAGGTAATTACATGAATGCTCCCAGTGGTAAACGGTAAGTTTGCAGGTTGTCCTTTTTTTCATCTTCCTAAAGTTACTAATATACTACGGTCTCTACCGAGTACTAATGAGTAACACACTCCTTTTTATCTGTGATATTTATCCGGATGACCATTTTACCCTTATAAAAAAACTAAAAAACAAAAACGCACAAGCCTACAACCCCTTCCCCTTGTTACTTCTTCATCGGCCAACCCCCTCCCCTACCACTTAAAATGCAACCTTGTGGGTTCTTGGCTCTTCCCAATCCTGCCAGATTTTTGTATGATCATTTTCTGTTTAGATTGATTTGCTATGAAGAAGCCTGAGTAGTCAGTAGGTGTTTGTGGGTTCTTTTGTTTTTTTTAAGCATAGCCGCATAGGGGTAAAATGGTCCTCTCATATGAATTTAACAATTTGTTAATGTTTGTAAGTGAAAAGGACCAAATGTGGTACTGATTGGTAACAATTCGACTATATGTGTAGCTTCCAAAAAGAAGGGATACCATACAAACAATTCTTATGATTAACTCTTAAATTAGTTACTTATAACATCTTATGTCACTCAATATACGAAGCGACCATTACACACCGAGATGATTCACTATAATAACATTGTCCTCATTGACTTGGGTAACTTTGACTTTCTAGTGTTTTGACCGGGCAAACCTTTAGAATGATATATACGAAACTAATCCCGATCCTAATTTTGATAGTTAGAACCAAAAATAGTCAACTTACAAGTTTGTTTGACATGATGAACTTCATAGAGGTACAACTAATATCATGTATGCATTATGCAGGAAACAAAGACGTTGTCTTTTAAGCACTTATTGACATCTTTCCCAATCGATAAAAAGAAACCAGCTGCCGCATCTATTGATACCATCTCCCCACATTTGTGTTTCATTTGTGTGTTACATCTAGCTAACGAGCATGGTTTGAGCATAATTGGATGTGCTGACATGGATGACCTAACTATAAACCTACCTGCATAGTTTGCTTGATCTTCATTTTACAGGTGTTAAATAATCGAATATCGTTGTAACAATCATTAGTTAAACATGAAAGTTTAAACTTTTGATGTAGCTTTTGTTTGACCATAGAATTTAGATTGGAATATGACCTCATGCTATATTTCTTATAGTGTGTTTAACATGATGTTGTAACACTGTGATTGTTGTATGGACATGTTATCAAGTTTGGTCGGATGTGCATTTGTGATAATTTTGGTTATATCATATTTATACCGAATAAGTAGTTTTCTTTTAGTAACTCTGAGTTTTTTCAAAGTTGGTTAATTTGATTTGAGAAAATTGCATAAATAGTTATCGTGGTTTAATCAAATTGCATGTTTAGTTTTCAAACTTTAAAAATCACAAAGTTATTTTAAATTTGTGTACTCATTGAATGTTTGATAACTGACATTAAATTCATTCAGATTTTAAATATTTGAGTAAATTACTATTTGCATATCTGACGTTTGTTCATTTTAACTATTTGCATTCTTATGGTTTTAAAATTGTCATCCGACTCCCAACGTTTCATGTTATCTTCATTTGAGTATATGTTGTTTTATTTTTATTTCTATTTGAGTACAGATGGCTAACACTGTTAGTTTTCCTGTTAAAATTATTATTAAAAAGACTAAACTACCCTTCATCACCACCATGACAACTAACCATCACCATTTTCATAGTCCCTCATCACCACCACCGTAGCCCCCCATCACCACCACCATCGTAGCCCCCTATCATCACCACCACCGCAACCCCATCACCACTACCGTAGCCCCATCACCACCTCCCCAGCGCCATAGCCCCATCACCACCATCGCAACCCTATCACCACCACCACAACCCCATCACCACTTCCTAGCCCCATCACCACCTCTCCAGCCCCATCACCACCTCTCCAGCCCCATCACCACCACCACAGCCCCATCACCACCATTGTAGCCCTATCACCACCATCGCAACCCCATCACCACCATCACAACCCCATCACCACCACCGCAGCCCCATCACTACCACCGTAGCCCCATCACCACCACCGTAGCCCCATCACCACCATCGCAGCCCCATTACCACCACCACAGTCCCATCACTAGCATCGCAACCATACAAGATCCGCACGAGAATTTCTTCATTCCTTACAGTTTTTCCCCAATGCTGTCATACCTATATCGGTGATTTCACGGCAACCACGGAGCTTGAGGTGCGTGAGCTTCCGACACTGGATGGATATTAGAATCAACCCACTGTCATCTACGCTAACGGATCTACGGTCGCATCATAAAGAGAGCTTTGTCACAGAATTGAACCGTGAACACATCCAGGAGATGAAGGGGAAGATGTCCGATTAGGAGTTGAGCGCGGTGGTGGGTAGACGCGTTCACCGTCGGTGAAATCGTTCAAGCACACGATGCACTAGTAATCGACGGGATCTGGAGTGCATTCGTACGACAACACGCTGTTTGCGTTGAGGTGATCGGCGAGGAGCAACACGGCGTCGTTTGCGTCGTCGAAGCGGCGGCGAGAGATGCGTAGGGAGCGGAGGACAGGGACGATGAGTGATCGGAGGTAGCAGACGTCAGTGGCGATGAGCGATAGAAGGATGATCGGAAGAGATTCCGATGAGACGTCGGTGAGTTGGTTTTGTAAGCCCATAGGGTTTGATAGTTTGATTTGGGGGAAATTGGAGACTTTGAAGATGGGTATGTGAATTAATAAATAAGGGTAATTTTGTCATTTTACAAAAGTTAATAGAAAAATCTAACGTCGTTAGTGTTTTGGACTCAAATGGAGATAAAAAAGAAACGTTAGGGGGCAAATCGAGACTTTGAAACTACATGGATACAAGTGGTTAAAACGAGAAAACGTCAGGGATGCAAATGATAATTTACTTTAAATATTTTATAAAGTTTAAATTGATT
This sequence comes from Flaveria trinervia, assembly GCA_025506515.1. Taxonomy (NCBI): domain Eukaryota; kingdom Viridiplantae; phylum Streptophyta; class Magnoliopsida; order Asterales; family Asteraceae; genus Flaveria; species Flaveria trinervia. Next base: position 5,606,396 of record CM046455.1, on the reverse strand, counting down.
TTTAAATTTAAATTTGAGGACTAAAAGTGCATGACTTACTTAAAAGTTTAGATTAAGTTTGCAATCCTTAAGATTTTTGGACCCAACTTGTAATGATTACATAAAAGTTTAGATTAATTTTGTAATTTATAAAGTTTGGAAACCAAACATGTAATCCATTCAAACCACAATGATCATTGTGTAATTTTCTTTTTAGATTTTAAACACAGAAAATTGTATTCCAAATTAATTATCAAATATATGTAACACTATATACACACAATAGGCTCTAGAATTTTGTTTGGTTTAGTGAGCGTTTTGATAACATGTTTTTTACATTTAAATTTTAAACCAAACCACCCCCATCTTTAATGGTACGCCGTAATTCTCTCCTATACACAATGTATTTAAAGAAAAACAACTCAAATGTCTGTCTATTTTTACATTTAAACTATAGTAATTTGTAATCGGATTTGAACCCTAATCATTTTCATACAAGACAAGAGTCTTTACCATTTAGCCGTAGTTGGAATGCCTAATCAACTTGTACTTGTGGGTATTCTAAGACAAGATCAATATCACAAAATCATAAGGTTTTGACCATGAAATGTATCTTGTTACTTATTTTTCTACTCTACTACAAAGAAGAATCAGAGCACAATGTTCCAATTGATTGGCTTAGTTACTCATGGTTTCAAGGATCTGAAGCGATTTTCAGGGAGTCAACAAAGAAGAATCAGAGCACAATGTTCCAAATTGTTAAAAAATAATAATTATAACTTTAAAACATTGAGAATATTATTTTAGCTTATATGTTTTTAATATCTTATTTTGTTTTAGATCTTATATATGCGCGAAGAGCTGATGGTTAGCCATGACTTATGACTAATGTAGTTGATAGATCATAACGTGCATGTTTTGGTTTTAGTGCTCGGATGCTCCGGTTAGAAGACCTCTATGCTCTCTAAGATACACGCCGGTCATGGGTTGTCTTTGGATTATTCGTTTCTTATTGGATTGGTATATAATTATAACTAAGCGCGCATGATGCAGTGTGTTACCTATGTTGTAGCGGCGAGATTAGCATTCTTAAGTAGATAGAAGAAACAAATAAAGTTGTGACGGTCTGTCATAGATAGAAAAGAGTATTATCCGTAGCATGTCTTAAATCTAATACCGAAATGAAAAAACCAGTCAAGAAGAAAAATATCCGTAGCAAAGAAAATATCGTCACAACATGTCAAGAGTGAGAGTGAAGTTGGCGAAATAACACCCCCGGTTAATGCTTCAAAACCTCCTTTGTTTCCAAGTCCAACAATTTTATACTTGAAGTGATAGATGATGAAAAACAAACAATTGAAGAGGATGAAGACAAGGTTTCGTGAATCACTTGTTTAGAGCAAAAGGTATTTTTGGAAGGGGGGGGGGGGGGGGGTTGAGTCAATATGCTAGTTTTGTTTCAAAATCTAATCAAGTTTTCCATGGTAAAGAGAAATATAATACAAGTTTCTGTCCTAACTTGACGCCTACACATTGGAATAATAATAATCTGGACATATTGTGGATATCCACGAGGTTTTAAGTCTAAGGGGGGATAAATTGGTAAGCATGCTACTAAACCAGACATCAAATTATTATTTGGTTATAGAAATTTCTATTTTTAGGAGGCGTTTGGTTGGAAGGAATATAATGGAATGAAATGAAATGGAATTGAGAAACTAGTATAATTTTCAAGTAAAAATATGTTTGAGTGGGTAATGAAATATAAAACCAAGGGAATATTTCACTTTAAATTTCCTTGGTTATTTGATTTTAAAATCCTTCCACCTAAAAAGGAAATTTGAAATCCCACAACCAAGTGAATTTAAAGTGAAACATTCTCTTGAGTTTTACATTTTATTACATATTCAAACATAATTTTACTTGAAAATTATACTAGTTTTTTAATTCTATTTCATTCTTTCCAACCAAACACCCATCTTATTGTTTCTTCTCTTACACCTGATTAGATTTCAAAGACTCTCAGGACAATTAGATAACAAGTTTGGTAAAATTTCTCAAAGTATGAATGTGGGAGGTAATTCAATTATTTTTTTTCCTCAAAGTTGTTTAGTTTATGTTTGTATGATCTTTCATCTGGGTTGTCCTCCTTGTCTAATTTTGATCGAGTTAAAAAGACAGAATAACAAAAAGATTTGGCCGAAATATCAAAAAGATACCCAATGAACATACCCAATGGGTATTACTCATAAAATTAACGGGTATACCCAATCACCTACAGCTATGCTTGATACCCCAAGAGCAAAACACCCGATATATACCCAATGGTTTTGGGCTGACTGTGAGATACTTTTTTGCATAGGTTTGAGGTTGGGATCACCTAAACTTGTCAAAACCTATCACATTATCATCCATATACAATGCATGTTAGTCATAAAGCACAACATAGAAACCCTTTCCCTGTAAGATGTAACAATTGGCTCATTTTCAAATTAAAAATCCAAACCTGAATCCATTTGAGTTAATCTTGTAAATTAAATTTTATTATTTAATCATTGTATTTATTTTTATGTTAAAAAACAATAAATGCGTCACTCAGTCAAATTAACTTAAACTCTATAATTTATAAAATAATTTTTAAAAGGTTAACATTTATAAGATTTAAAATATTCAATTAAAATATATAATCAAATTTTAAAGTTTTGGTGAGTTTATAAAGTCTATAAAGATCTTATAAAAAGTGCAGGATCGTTGAAGGGTTAGTTACAACACAAAGAGGAGATTAACTAAACTTTAATCAAATAGTAAACTGGATTAACCAAGTGTTGAGATACTAAGAACACAAGTAAAGTAAGAGACAGAACACAAAGAACACAAGTGTATGGTTTTCAAGAATGCAGTATATTACCTTCTCTATGTTCTATTACAAGTGTTACAAAGCATATTTAAAAGATACAAGAACATGAGATACTTATACTACATCCTACAACCGGCTATACTTTGAAAGCCAGCTGGATACAATTGACTAGACACAAACAAAATCAATTGTAGAGTCAAAAGGCAGATTGCCTTTTGACTTGTGACTATGACATGCCATAGCTCACATCCTTATCTATTACAAAAAGGATAAAGTACATAAAGTAGAAAATTACAGACTCAAGACCTCAATGTACAGTTACCAAAAGTATGGACCTTTTCACCAACTCATGCAAGTTGGTGACTTGCAGAGGTGCAGCGGAAAGGTGTCCAGCTTTATGGAATAGCACATCAGATAAAGCATGTTACTAAAAGTCTTCGGAAGAAATCTGTCTTCATGAACTTGAAGCTTCGGAAGACTTTGTCTCTGAGGCTTCGAAAGACTTCATGTTTGGCTTCGGAAGATATTGGTCTTGGCTTCGGAAGATTTCACACTTAGAGTATTTTCTGTTTCATGTGTGAAACTTTCTAAGCTTCTTCTTTAATGCCTTGATCTCTAATAGCATGCCATCTTTCTGGATTTGTGGTGTATGTCCAAGACAAGATGGGTCTTCCTATTTCTAGAGGAGCTATTTGAATTGGAGTTGGTGAAGCTTCCCCTGGCTGCACATCCTCAGGCTATTCTGATTCATCCTGAGATTTAGAAGGGGATGCAGGCTTCTTCTTCTTCTTAGGCTTTGGTCTAGAAGCCATCCTCTTCTTTCTCTTTCTAAATTTTAATTGAGAAGACTAGCCTGCAGCACTAGATTGATCTTCACTGTCTTTCTCAGTTGGGACTTCCTCTCTCTCAAGTTCAGATGGAGAGGGAGGTTGACCCTGCTGTGGATCAGAAGATGAAGCTTGCTGAGCATTAGCAGGAGGTCCGGTTGTGTTGTCTCTGGTTGTTCAACCTTAACCTCCATTTCAGGTGGAGCCTGACTTGGAGTGGAGTGTAAGTCAGTGAGCTCTCCACTCTTAATCTTCTGCTTGATTACCCTAATATGTGCATCCATAGTGGATAGAGACATGGGTCCAAGTCTCCTTCCGGAGAATCCATACAGCTTCAAGAAGCTCATCATCCTCTGCCTATCAGCAGACTTTTTCATGCTCTTTGGATGATGGCTCTTGATTTTGCAGCTTCTTCCCTTAGCTTCTTCTTTGTTGTATTTCTTTCCTTGACTAGCTCAAGCTTAAGTTGTTTTAAGTACTCAAACTTAATATAGTCATAAGGCAAGGGAAGGAGTGCATCTGCCTGATAGAAGCCTGTGGCACTCAGATAGTTAATCATCTTGATTCTGTCTTCTTCTTTATCTACCTGAGGTTCTTGTTGAACCACATCCTCTTGTTCAGGACTTTCTTGAACTGGGGAGAGGGTAAGCATACCTTTGTACCGTTTTATTCTTCTCTCTTTTTTGACTTGTACTAGGAGTTCTGCATCTTCTGCCTCCTTCTTATCTCTTGACCTTTCCAGGTCAACCAGTTCATTCAACTCATCTAAGGGAAGAGAAATGACACTATCTATGTCATAGTTCCTAGTCTGCAGATAGTTTATCCTGACTGCCCTTAACTCATCATTCTGAGTATCTGGTCTGGGGGCATCCCTGATTGCAGACTCCATGAGTCTTGGAGACTCAACAGATGAACTTTCTCCCTTTAGCCTCCTTTTCCTCTCTCTCTCCTCATCCTCAATCTCCTCAGATGTCATCTTTCTTTTCCCTTTGTCACTCACAGACCTTTGTGACTCAGGGTGGAGAGAGCTTTGGCCTTCATTGCTTGTTGCAGCATTTGAGCTCAGGCCAGAGAGAGGTTGAGAAGAACCTTCACCAGCAGGTGTCTCAGAAGGAATATGGATCTCTACAGCAGTTAAGATGATGAGACAGGGCTCTCATGTTCTGTCATTGGGCCTTCAGTCAAGGTTTCCCCTACGAAGCTAATCTTAGGGTCTGTCTCAATATCCAGTTGATCGATGATATTGCCTGATTTCCTAAGTCTCCTTCTTAGGCTGAACTTTGCAGTGATCCTGTCTTGGATTCTTTTAGCCAGTCTGTCAGCTTGTCTTGATTGGCTTGGGTTGACAAGTGGCATGTTGACTAGATCCAGACCTTCATAGTAGTCCAAGGTCTGAAAATTGAAGACTTCTTGCTGTCCTTGAACTCTTATGATGATTAGGGCCTTCTGTTGTTGTCATACCTCCACCCAATGATGTGCTTGGAAGATGGTGAAGGTGACATAGCCCTTGGTATCCCATCCTTAAACAGACTCTGTATGAAGGAGTCTGTGTAGTTCACATCAATGTGAACTAGAGGAGTTGCTGAGAATGCACAGTTACAAGTGAGGATGGTGAGTCCTCAATGTCCATTCTCTCTGAAGAACTCCTAGGTTTTGTGGTTGTACTGACTTTCTCCCCCTTTTTGGTAGCATCACCCACTTGCATAGGTGAGCTGGAAGATAGGTCAATGACATCCACATGTTCTTGTGTTCCTGGTTGAGCTCTCCATAAGGGTCTCCCAGCTAGTTTTTCCTTAAGATATGAAATCTCAAGTTGCTGATCATTGATCATGTTGTGTAAGGTAGTCACCTGAGATTCAAGGTGACTGGCCTTTGAGACTAGGTAAGTGCATGTTTTAGACAATTTTTGCACCAGTAGTCTTAGATTCCCCTCATCTTCATCAGAAGATTCATTGGGGGATGAGATGATTGGACCAAAGTCCGCTCTCTCACCACCAGCTCAAGGTTCTTGGCTGCTGGTTTCCTCTGCTCACTAGCAGTCTCAGTTGAGATGTCAGTAGGCTGAGTTGCTATGGTTGAGGTCTTAATGATGTAATCACTTTTAGAAGCGAGAGCCTCTTCCATATGACATTCTGAACAGGTTTAGGAGTGTCCACCTCAGTTGTAGGTGACTGATATGGGATAGATGTAGGAGACTCAGGAGTACTTATCTCTCTTTGAGTAGGTGAAAAGAAGAGAGATTCATTGTACTCACTGAAACCTATATTTTCATCAGTATAGAAGTCAAGGTTAGGAATTGGTGGTTGAGATCTATAGGCTGGGGATGGTAGCTGTCCCCTGAAGGTTGATCACTTGAGTGTTGAGACTCAGAGTGATGGCTTAAGGCAGTTGGGCTAATGAGCTCATCAGGCTGAGCATGAGGAACCTCAACACTGATTTTTGAAGAGATGGGAGTGGTCTGCTCCTCAGGAGAAGTGGGAGCTCCAGTGTCCACTTCTTCCTGTATGGGTGAGTATATGGGGACCTCCACAGACTGAATAACTGAGTAGAGGTTCGTTTGGATTTTCTTTGGTAAGTGATGGTGATTTGAGGCTGTGGGAGTGGTTGGGAAAAAACAGGTGTGGGTTCAACACTAGCTTGTGCTACTAGGTTGTCACCTTGAGCAATGAGCTCTAACATTTTTGGGACCAGGGCTGTTTCTACCCCAGAGAACCCAACAGTGGGTTTTCTTAGAATTTTAAAGATGTCGGGCTTCATCTGTCCCAATTTAAGTATATTACCTGTTTCTCTCACTGTGAGCCCAGTTCACAGTTAAGAATGTACTGGACATATCTAGGAAACATGTAATACTCTAAGGAGTCTAAATTAGCAAGTAGATTTGTATAAACAAACTGAGAATACCTGAATTTGACCCCCTGAACCATTCCATGGATTATGAAGGAGAGATCCTCAGGAATCTGGTCCCATCCACCATGCTTGTTTGATAAGCTGTGGATGACCACATGGAGCAGAAATCTCCACTGGGATGAGACCTTCCCTTTCTTAAAGGTCTTTACAGAGAAATCTCCCTCATATCCCATCTGCTCAAAGGAATAATTGACATCTTCCTTTGGGAAAAACACCTCACCTTCTTCATCATCCAGCTGAATATGTCTGTTGATGATGAGCGGAGTGATGAGATTGTTCTTCCCTGCACTATGGCAGACAGTGCCTTCTCCCCATCCATAATGACCTCTTGGCAGGTCTTCCAGAATTCAAGAAACTGATCCTCATAGAGTGGAGGATCAATGGTTAGGTAGGTGAAGTAGTTTGACAGAGTTAGGAAACGGCAAACCTCTGAGAAATGAGAATCTTTCTCAGAGCTTAACAGAGCAACCTGATTGTGTTGTCTGTGTAGCTGCATGGTAAAGTTGGGATCATTTCTGTGAGCAAGGTTGGCCATTTTGAAGTAGCTTAAGGACGAAGAAAGAAGAAAGAAAGAAATTTCAGAGAGAAATTTGAGGTTTTAGGTTTGGAGGAAGAACAGATGATAAAAAGAGGGGGGAAACCGTTGGGTTTATATGTGAGAAGGATTTCAGATAAAGTTTAATGAAAGAGTATAAACTTTGAAATCCGGATGCCGGTCCCACCTCTGAAAAAGTAGTTTACTTTTACTTAAAAAATAGTTTTCTTGGAAGTCTAAAAGCTTCCGAAGGTTAATTATCTTCAGAAGTTTTAATTAAAAAGCTTCCGAAGCTAAAATGACTTCGGAAGAATTTTCTGAGAGATTTGAGAATTTTGCTTCGGAAGAGAAATTAAAACTTGAATGCTTTGTATATAACCAACAAAGCTTCCGAGAGTTAATTTGCTTCAAAACTAAATGGTCATTGAAAATAAGTAAGTGTCTGAGACAAGTATTTAAGCTTCAGAAGATAAATTTAAAAACACTTCTGCAGAATCGGTGTTGTCACTTAAACACAAATGTTTTCTCTCAAACCACCTGAAATCACATCAGGTAAGAATCAAGAAGAGTTGATCACAATCTGAAAAGAACTAAGACAACAGAAGAACAAAAGAAAAGAAGAAAGAAAGAACTAAGAACAGAAAAGATAATTTCAAGATACTTTTATATATTGATTTTAACTCACAATACAAAGGACTCTTACAAGCAGATTTTCCCCTTTTTTATGAATTACAAGGAGAACCTATATATAATACTATCTACAGCAGGATATACTTTGATACCAGCTGGGATCCTATACCTAAAGTCTATACTACAAGAATAAAGATTAAGGTATCTCAGATAAAGTATTATATGAGATTAGGTAGTCAGGACATGTCCCTAACTTACCTTTTGTCACCAACTAAAGATGGTAACGGTACTATCATGAAAAGGTAAGTAGTGGAATAAAGTATGGTCAACAACATGGTTCTTTAGGAAGAAGCCATGCTGTATCAAAAGTCTGCCGCGGAGTGTCAGAGACCATACTTGTGTCCACTGGCCATAGCAGTGTCTTCTGAAGGTTAAATGGTTTCGGAAGAGTAAGTACTTCCGAAGTCAGTTTATACTTCGGAAGATGCTGCTTCTTCCAAGACTTGGAGACTTCTTCATCATACTTCGGAAGTGGTCTTCACTTTATTCTTCTAAGTCTTGAACTTCGGAAGTATGCATTTGTCTTCGGAAGTAGAATTCTGTCTTTGGAAGCTGGACTTTTCCTTTGTCTTCGGAAGAACTCTACAACCTTCGAAAGTTCCATGAAGAGCTTCGGAAGCCTTTTGCATGTAGTATCAAAATAACTTAAGTGATATAGTTTTGGTTGCATTAGCCTTCTTCTTGATCCAACAAAACCCCCTAGGCTGATGCTACCAAAACTTCACTTACCTGACTTCTCAAAACTTTCAGCACCAAGGAGAGCAAATATTTGTCTATCTCCTTGTTCTTCCCTGATGTGGTGCTGAGAAGTTTGTACAGATCCTTGGTAGATAGGAGATCCAGTCTGTCACCTTGGATAACATGTACCCTTTGTTGTTGCCCTCTGAAAAGATTTAGTTGATGGGAGCTATAATCATATTCCCATCGAACTATAGGTTCCAATTCAGGACCTTCCACCATCTGTAGAAAGGCAGGACCTTTGGTGGTAGATCTTTCCTTGTCTTCCTGTCTTTTCAACTTCAACTCTTCTTCAATCTTTGCTTTTGCAGTTAGCTCAGCCAAATGAGAAGACTGCTGAGATGATTTCTGACGAGTGCAGCAGTTTTAGAGTTGGAGGGGTTGGAGATGGTTTCTCTGCTAACTCAGCAATGTCAAATCTGCTAGAGTGTAACAGAGAGGTTGCATTGAGTCTGTTGACTTCACCATTCTCTCTTTCTACAACAAAGTTGTGAGAAGGTTCATCGAACCTCCACTGGATTATCTTCCTTCTAGGCACAAGAGGCTGACTAGGAATCTTGTCCTCTTTTTTGTATCCAGCAGAGTCACCAGTTTTCTTCTGAGCTTCTTTTCTTCCTCATTTAAAGAGTCTGAATTGAGGCCCAAAAGTCTTGCAGCCTGGTCCAAAGTTCCTCTAGGCAAATCAAGGAATCTGTTCTTGTGAGGGAACTTGAAGATCCGTCTACATAGGTAATGTTGACAGAGTCTTCTACACAGGAAACTTCGCTCAAAGTGGTGCAGTTAGTGAGCTTCATCTTGACTGCCTTAAACTCCTCAAGGGAGAGATGTTGAGAAGGCTGAAGGGATGGTTTGGATGGTGATTGGGTAGGTTTAGGTTTAGAGGTTCTGGCTAGTGTTTGGGTTGGATGATGGGAAGTTTAGGAGGTTGAGGTGAGGGAGTAGTGGAGGGTAGTGATGTAGGTTCAGGGGTGAAGGGTTCAGGTTTAATAGTGATTGGTGAGGATGAGGTTCAAGTTGTGGTTGGGTAGAAGCAGTGAAGGTCATCCCTTTTACCCTTCTGTACATCTCTTTCCTTTTCCCAAACCGGATGTCAGCCTTAATTTCACTGACGATCTGTTGGAGTGTCCTATCCGACATAGGACCCACCTGCCTACCGGAGAAGCCATGAGCCCGTAGATAGTCCTTCATCCAGGCTTTCTCAATAAGCTTCTTGGAGGCAGTGACCCTAGCCTCTTTTTCTTTCTTCTTCTTCTCTCTTCCTTTTCTTTAGCAGCCTTTTCCTTTCTTTCTCCATTTGACCCTGCTCTTTGTTGAAGAGCCAGAGGATCATATCATCGTTGTGTGGAGAGAGTTCTTGAAGTTCAAAACCTCTGGAGAGTAGGAAGTTTATCCTGTCTCTCCTCAGCTGCAATTCATCCTCCTTCTGTTTCTTTTCCTTTTCCTCTAAGGCCAACCTGGCTTCTTCTTCAAACTTCAGCCTGGTTGCCTTCTCCAGATCCACCAACTCCTCTAATGGTAGCAGGAGTGTTTCTTCATTGGCAGCTCCCATTTCAATGAGCTGGTCAATGATCTGCTCTCTTCTTTGTGATGACAACCTCCTGATTGGAAGCAGCTGCTTTTGTGCTAGCAGCTAGCAACTTCTCAGTCTGAAGTCTTCCTTTCTTCTTAAGTTTCAATCTTCTCTTCTTCCTGAATCTCTTCCGCAGTCATCTTCCTTTACCTTTATCCTTTGAAGATCCTGACTGTGGTGGTTCTTGGAGAGAAGTTTCTGATTGTGAGAGAGCCAGAGATGGAGTCTGTGTGATGGATATAATCGGAAAGTCCTCGCTGCTCATTTCAGATGCCATTTCCAGGATAGCATCTGTGATGATCAGTTCCTCGGACATTTTAAAAGTCCTTCCGCAGCTTCCATTTCAGCTTCGGAAGATTCAGCTTGTTCTTCCGAGGCTTTAACTTCAGCTTCGGAAGTTAGAGGGGATGCAGATTCTGTCCCAACTGTTTCAGTTGCTGGGCCATCAGTTCCCATTTCCCCTTCGAATTGAATCTCAGGTTCCATGGAAACCTTAGGTTGACCAACTTCTTCCACAGTGGTAGAAGGTGCAGTCAGCCTTTGAAGTTCTTCTGCTCCAAAGTAGATCATTGCAGCATCATGACTTGGCTGCTCAAAGGAGGATCTTAACAGAAACTTGGTGAAGAGTCTGTAAAGATTATTAAGCATCCTTGGATCAATCTGAAGAGTGACCGAGATGTTTCAGGCGCAGAGATGATGGAGAGGAAGATGTTGAAGTGGAAGGCCGGCTCTGTGGTTCCTTGTGTGTTTGTCTTTGAACATTCTCCCCTTTTTGGTAGCATCATCTTGAGAGCTAGATGAGCTGGAGGAGGAAGTCAGGGAGACCTGAACAGGTACGTGCCTAACAGACCTCTCTGTCTGTTCTCAGCTAGTTGAGCCTTGAGATTGTCAATCTCAAGTTGCTGAGTGGCAGATCTTGCCTCTAAAGTCCTAACCTGAGATTCCAATTTGAGACTTTAGAAAGAAGATCTTGATATGAGGAGTTGCATGCTTCCTCATCTTCTTTGAAGAATCACGGGGAGATGAGGTAACATACCTAGTATGTTCATCCTCACCACCAGATGTGGTTTCTTGGCACCCTGGTTTCCCATGCTCAATGATGTCTCTTTCAGAGTCATCAAAGGGCTCGGTTGCCGTAGATTCAGTCTGAGAAATGTTACCACTGTCCATAAGGTCCATTGAGGCACCTTCTGTAGTGGCAGCTGAATCTACATGAGTCCCCTCCACATCAGTGGGACTCACCTCAGTTGGTTGCTGATGGGGGCTAGAGATAAAGATTTCTCCGGGCTCTGTTGATTGGAGAGGGTGTTGTAGATCAACTTCATTGCCATGGAGAGATGTTATCTCTTCATCAGTTTTGAATAAAAGGTCAGTGAAAGATAGGATGGTTAAACCTACTGACCCGGGACTTTGGTCAATGTCTACAGGCATTGAGCCTCTGGTGGGGCTGTCCCTTGTTGGCTGCTCAGGGGAGTATAGAGACTCACCCTGAGGGCTTTCAGCTTGGTTTGTGGGCTCATAGGTCTGAGACTGAGGAGACTCAGGACCCAAATTGAGGTCAATTATGAAGGATGGTTGGACCTCAAGCTGAGTGGGAGCCCTTTGTTCCACTTTAGCCTTTTTGGATTGAACAGGAGGAGCTTGTTCAATCAGAGTAGATTGAACAAGGGTTCGTTTGGGACGTCTCTGATAAGTGATGGTGATGGGTGGTGTTGGCATAGTGGGGGTAGTTGCTGGTGTGGGTTCATCACCTGTGGGATTTACAGGGATGTCACCAGGAGCCGTTGGCTCAGTCATACCTGGAAGAAGTGCAGTATCTCTTCCTGTGAAGTTGGTGGACACCCTCTTCAAAGTCTTGTCGGCCTCATCTGGGGAGCAGTCAGAGCAGCTGCACAGACAAGCGTGCTCTGGTCTAGCTCACAGTTGATTATATGCTGGAGAAACCTGGGATACATGAAGAAGGTGTCTTTTTGAAGATTTCCCATGAGGTTAGTAGCACAAATCTTGAATAGTTGAAGCGGAGGCCTTTACCAACCCATGAACAAGGCACCCAAGTTCAAATGAATTTGATCCCATCCGCCGGATTTATTCGACAAGCAGTGAAGGACCACGTGTAGCAGGAACTTCCATTTGTACGAGAAGTTAAATTTGTAGACAGTTGACCTGCTAACATCTCCTCCATATCCCATTTGGAGATAAGAATGATCCAAGTCCGCTTTGGGAAATTTCGTTGGAGCGCCTCATCATGAAGCTCTAAATGCTCCCTGATGAGCTGTTCAGTAATGACCAACTCCTGGCCACAAATACTCGATCGAATGACACGGACCCCGTTAGGGTTTCAATCTGACCGTTTGCCCAAAATTCAGACATGTGGTTTGTGTAAATTGGGGTTAACAGTTAGAGCGGTGTAGTATGAAGATTGGGTTAGGAAGGAGATGATATCTGAGAAGTCAGCATCTCTTGATGAATCAAGAAGTGCGACTTGATTGTGCTGGGGTTGAAGGCCATTTGGAAAGGTGAATTGGAATGTTTTGAGCTGGGTAAAGATGAGTAGAGAAATTCTAGGGCTGTAAAGTTGCAAGTAAGAAGTGAAAGTGAATAGTCGAGATTATTAAAAGATTGTGGAGAGGCGGTAATGGGGGTTAGGATAAGGTGATGTGATGGTTTAGTGGATGAAATGACAGTGGCGGTAAGGTTAAGAATCAGTTAAATAATCCGACATCATTAACAAAATCTTTGCTTTTTACAGTGTGGGGCCCAAGAAATTTATACAAGTGAGATCTCTCTTCCGAGTGTAAAACATTTCCGAAGGCAACTTGTTTTCGAAGCCAATTCTTATGCTTCCGAAGGTTAGAGTTGCTTCCGAAAGGAGAATTTTTAAGTTTCGGAAGTAGATCTGATATGCAATCAATCGCTTCTTCCGAGAAGAAAGTTATCCTTTGAGAAGTTATGCTTCGGAAGATATGAGAGTGTCTTCCGAAGGTTAATTTCTCTTCGGAAGGAATTTACACTTAGAAAATTTCAGAGAGAAATTTCTTGTAACAGGGCTTAAATTGTATTGACACAAGACTTACATTTTAAAAAGGTTTTCAAAAGAGATCAGATTAATCAATGTTTATCATCCCAATAGTTGCAATAAGATACTTAAATCTTTGTTCATCAAAAGCTTTGGTAACAAATCAGCATATTGTTCATTTGAATCAACTTTGATTAATCTGATTAGATTTTTCTCATGAATATCTCTAATGAAATGATACCTGATGTCAATATGCTTAGTCTTGGAGTGCTTCACTGGATTTTCAGTAATGGAGATAGCACTGTTGTTGTCAATATGGATAGGAGTACTCATAAAGTTGAATCCATAGTCTAACATCTGATTTTGAATCCATAGCAGTTGAGCACAGCAGCTAGCAGCAGCAATGTATTCAGCCTCAGCAGTTGATGTAGAGACACAGGATTGTTTCTTGCATTGCCATGAGATGATCCTTCCACCAAGAAATTGACATCCTCCTCATGTTGATTTCTTGTCAATATTGCAACCGCCGTAGTCACTGTCAGAGTATCCATAAAGATTGAAATCCCTGTTTCTGGGATACCAGAGACCTAGTTTAGGTGCTCCTTTGAGGTATCTGAGGATTCTCTTAACAGCAGCTAAGTGAGACACCTTAGGAGCAGCCTGATATCTTGCACAAATGCAAGTAGCAAACATGATATCAGGTCTACTTGCTGTAAGATACATCAGAGAACCAATAATTGCCCTATACTGATGTTGATGAGTATCCTCCCCCTCAAGGTCAGGACAAAGATTATGGTTCTGGGTATGGGTGTCTTGGCAGGCTTGCAATCCTTCATCTCAAATCTTTCTAAGATGTCAGAGACATATTTAGATTGATTAATGAAGAACCCTTCCTTCAGTTGCTTTACCTGAATTCCAAGGAAAAAGTCCATTTTTCCATGGAGCTCATCTCAAACTTCTTCTTCATAATGCTTTCAAAGTCTTTGCACATTTGGTCATTTGAGGAACCAAATATGATGTCATCGACATAGACTTGTACAAGAAAAATGTCTTTTCCAGACTTTCTAATGAGAGAGTCTTGTCAATGGTACCTCTAGTATAGCCATTCTTCAGAAGAAACTGAGACAGAGTCTCATACCACAGCCTGGGTGCTTGGTGCAGCCCATATAGAGCTTTATCCAATTTGCACACATAGTTGGGATGTTGTGGATCTTCAAATCCTAGAGGTTGGCATATGTACACTTCCCTGTCTATATCCCCGTATAGAAAAGCACACTTGACATCAAGTTGGTATACTGTGAAGTCCTTGGATGCAGCATAAGCAAGGAAGATCCTAACTGCCTCAAGTCTTGCAACTGGTGCGAAGACGTCATATAATCGATTCCTTCCTCTTGAGTGTATCCTTGAACCACAAGTCTTGCCTTATCTTGATGATCAAGCCTCTATCATCTCTCTTGTTTCGGAAAACCATTTGGTGCCTATGGGTACTTGACCAGATGGTAGCGGACATAGGTTCCATACCTTCTGTCTCTTGAATTGAAGCAGCTCCTCTTGCATCGATTCAATCCAGCTACTATCTTTTAAGGCATCTTCTACTTTCTTGGGTTCCATCTGAGATAGAAAGCATGAGTACAAGCAGACATTCCCTTGATGAGTCTGTCCTCTTGTTCTCACACCCTCAGAGACATTCCCTATGATGTTCTCAGTTGGATGAGTGTTGTGAATCCGAAGCCGGGAATCACTTCCAGTTGCAGAGATAGATCCAGGTTGGACATATTATGTTCAGGAACTAGAACACTCTGTCCAGCTGTTGTTTCAAAGTCATTCAATGAGGACTGATTGAATGAATGAGAAACATCATCGATGGTTGGCTGTGAGGCAGATTAACAGTTGCCTGTTCCTTCAAAATACTACCTCCTTTTGCCTGGTGTTGTAGTGGATCACCGGATGAGCTTTGAGGCTCAGTAGGTGACTCACTTGTTGAGACTTCATTATTCCTTGATATAGCTAAACTGTCGGATCTGTGAATAGTGGAAGTCTGATGTATTTCAGCACTTGGAGAATTTGGTCTGGCCTGGGAAGCTCAAACAGTTGACATTAGCAGCAGCATCAGTATCAGTTTGAGCGCCTATTCCATCTGAAACATTCTCACAAGAAGGTTTAGAATAGTTTGGAAACAATTCTAAATCAAAGATGTGATCAGGTCCATTCCCCCTAACACAAGGAGTGTGCTCATTAACAACTATATTGGATGACTCCTCAAATTGTTGATTCTTAATGTTGTATACTATGTAAGCTTTGGAACTAGAAGAGTATCCAACAAAGATAGCATCATCCGACTTTTCAGCAAATTTTGCTAAATTGTCCTTTGTGTTAAGTATGGTACACCTGCTGCCAAAGGACCTTAGAAAGCCAATGAACGGTGGCCTCTTGTTCCATAGCTCATAAGGGGTTTTTCCATGGGGCTTAACTACAAGAACTCTGTTCTGCACATAGCATGCAGTGCTGACTGCCTCTGCCTAGAATGTTAGAGGTAGCTTTGAATCAGCTAACATAGTTCGAACAGCCTCAATAAGTGTCCTATTCCTCCTCTCAGCAACACCATTTTGTTGAGGAGTTCTGGGAGCACTATATTGTCTGGCAATCCCTTTTGAGTTACAGAATGAGTCAAGAACAAAGTTCTTAAACTCAGTCCCTTGATCACATCTAATTATTTTAACCTTGTGATCAATTTGATTTTCTATTTTAAGAATAAAAGATTTTAACGTTTCAGCAGTTTCATCTTTAGTTCTTAAAAAGAATACCCATGTGAATCTTGTAAAATCATCAACTATCACAAGGCAGTATGATTTCCTTCCAATGCTCATTATACTTGTGGGACCAAAAAGATCCATGTGCAATAAGTGCAATGGAGTAGTGATAGAGTTAACACATTTGGATTTATGAGATGTCCTGTGGTTTCCCTTTCAGGCATGCAACACAGTTGTCTTTGCAGAAAAACTCCTTTTTAGGCAAACCATGTACCAAGTTATTTTTAGCCAATTTATTCATTGTCTTAAAATTTACATGACACATACGTTTATGCCACAGTGTTGACTCATTACTATCAGCTTTGGAAAGAAAGCATGATACTTCACCCATTGGGGAAGTATTGTTCATATCAAGCTTGTACATATCCCTTTTCCTGGGAGATCTAAGAAGCACCAATTCTGGAGAAATTGTCATCCCTAGTTTGAGGATAATGCACTCATGTTCTGTGAAAAGCATTTGGTGCTTTTGATCACAGAATTGAGAAACACTTAACAGATTGTGTTCAAGCTGTTTGACAAAGTTAACTTTGTCAACGGTTAACATACCATTGGATATACTCCCTCTGCCAGAAATATATCCTCCGGCCTCACCTCCAAACTGGACAGGACCTCCATCATAATGTTGAAATTGTTGAAGGAGATGTCTGTTCCCTGTCATGTGCCTAGAGCATCCACTATCTACAATCCATACATTGTTGTTCTTGTCAAATGGATGTTCCTGCACATAAATGAGGAATTCAGTTTTGTTTGGATGGTGGTTCAACAGAGGTCTTTAGGAAGAGGTTTGGGCTACAGCATCTTCCTTGATCTTCCAGTCCACCCTTTGGCTGATTTTGGAGGATGAGCTTGTAGAAGCTTTTGCAGCATGGTCTTCTTCCGAAGCTTCTTTCTTTTCGGAAGAAGTCCTTACCACCTTCTCTTCCGAAGCAGTCTTCTTCTGGGATGGTTTCAAGAGAGCTTTATTGTTCTTCCGAACCTTAGTAGCTTTTCTTCGAAGCCATTTTCCCTTCGGAAGAAAGAGTTTCTTCGAAAGCAACTTGGCTTTGGAAACTAGCTTTCCCTTCTTCAACTCTTGAACCGTATGGAAAGGTCCAAATGTGAAACCTTCCCTGACTCCTTCTTTCCTAACATTATTTGCATAATGTGTGCTTGCAGGATTGTAGTAACAATCTTTTGCCATATGATTTTGCAGGCCACACATGATGCATGCAATGTTAGTCTTTTTGGGAAGTGAGGGTTGCTGTTCTTGGTTTTTTTTTCTTCGTCAGCAACCTTTCCTTCAACTTCTGATCCTTTGGTAGGACAGGAATGCTGGTATTACATTCCTTTCTGAGTCAGAAGTACCCAACACCTGGAAACCAGCTGAAACAAAGACACCCTTCTGTTTGGGGTCAATTTTAGTTTGGATTCAGCCACTTTCTTAGCAGTTCTCCTAGCAGCTTTAGCTCTGCTTCTTCTGGCTTTGATGGTTAGGATTTGATCATCACAGGAAGCGATAGGTGTATCTACCTGTTCCTTCCCTGTGGTGGCCACTATTGGTGCCTCATCTTTTAACTCTGGAAAGAGAGGGTTAGCAGTTGGAACCTCTTGCTCTTCAGTACCACATCTGGGTTGTCTGATAGACTCATAGGAGTGTGGTGGAGCAATTTCATTGGTTCCCAACCCTTCTTTGTTCTGATAACAGAGTTTGGAATGGGAGGATGATGCAAGAATAGCTTGGAAGTTTTGCTCAGAGATAGCATGCTTCCTGGCCTGAGCCTCAGCAGTGACAAGCTGGGCTTGAGCCTCAGACAATTTGGATATCAGATCCTTGATTTGAGTCTTGTAGTTGGTGTGTTCATGTTTCAAAAGAGATACAGTTTTCTCCAACTCATCAATTTTCTTTTGATAGTCAGATTCAGCTCTTTTAAAATCAGATTTTAGAATATTTAAAGACTCAATGACAGATCTGATTTCCATATTGTAATCTGATAGAGTTTAACTTTAGCTATATAGGTTGGAGTGCAGAGATGTTCATATACCTGGGCATCATCTGTTCCTGCCATGAGAGCTTGAGCAGGAGTCACATCCTGTACCATGAAGCTCCAGTCAACTTCTTGAGCCATTGCAGCTGTCTCAGTTGACTTCTCAGTGGGCTTTGAGGTGAGGGATGTGTGGAGGCCTGTGGGGTTCCCGAATTGGTCTTGGGAGCCTTGCATTCCCTTGCAAAATGACCCAGTTGGTTACAATTGTAACACTTTGCTCTGGTTTTGTCAAACCCGAACTTGCTGGTAGTTGGGTTCTAAGGGAAGTGCCTTCCAGTTCTCTTAAAGAACTTCTTTGCTCTGTAAGTTAAGAGAGCCATTTGCTGGACAATGTCCATGTACTCTACGTCATCTGGGCTGAAGCACTCAAGATCATCAAAGCAGTATTGAAAATCTCCTGAGTGTCCGCCTCCTGAGACAAAGGCACAACTTTCCTGGAAGGAGTTGTGTTGAGCCTGTTGAGACCTTGGAGTCTCAGGAAATGTGATGTAGGGACCAGATGAGTAGGATGGCTGCTGATAAGTCAGGAAGTGCTGAGGTTGAGGGGTTAATGAGCCTTCAGCAACCATTAAAGCGTTGCTAGCAAGAAGACTCATGGATCTGCTTGTTTGATGGCCTTTCTTACTCTCCATCTCTAGACGGTATCCATCAAGGATGCCATAGAGCTCAGTCATGGAAAGAGTGTTCAAGTTTTCTGTTCTCTTGATAGAGACACAGTAGAATGTCCACTTATTTGGAAGAGCACTCATGAACTTTCTGGTGAGATCTCTAAGTTCAGGAGTGATCTTTACAGACTGAAGGGAAGAGATAAGATCCATGTACCTGAAGTACTGCTGGTTGAGGGTCTCTCCAGCAATATGAGTGAAGTTCTCGAACTGCTGCTTCAGTGAGTCCTTCTTAGAGTCGTTAGAGCAAGAATACATCTGAGCAAGTGCATCAAACAATTTTTTGGCAGTCTTGCAATGCTCAAACCCCACCATAATAGAGTTCGGTATTGCAGTCATGAGAATAGTCATATCATTGCTGTCGATGTCCATCTTCTTTCTGTCTTCATCAAAATAGTCCTTGACAGCCTTTTCTATCATGGCACGTTTCCACCAGGTGAAGCCACCTTTGGTTTGTACGGTCCGTTGACAATTGAGTTCCACATCTTGCTGTCTTGGTATCTGATGAAGCCTTTCATTGTTCTACTCCAAGACCTGAAGTTTTCAGGGGTGATGATTGGCGCTTTGGTCATCGTCCCCATTTCTACTTCAGATTGTTGAGGGCCATATGAGGAAGTGAGTGGTAGGAGGAGTGAAAACAGGTTGCTTTGGATGGTTAGATCACGCAATCAAGAGCCTGAAAAGCTCTGATACCAATTGCAGGATCGGTGTTTGTCACTTAAACACAAATGTTTTCTCTCAAACTCACCAAGAATCACACTCAGGTAAGAATCAAGAAGAGTTGATCACAATATGAAAAGTAACTAAGAACACAGAAAGATAATTTCAAGATACTTTTATATATTGATTCTCAACTCACAATACAAAGGACTCTTACAAGCATATTTTCCCTCTATTTTATGAATTACAAGGAGAACCTATATATAATACTATCAACAGCAGGATATGCTTTGATACCAGCTGGGATCCTATACCTAAAGTCTATACTACAAGACTAAAGATTAAGGTATCTCGGATAAAGTCTTATCTGAGATTAGGTAGTCAGGACATGTCCCTGACTTACCTTTTGTCACCAACTAAAGATGGTAATGGTACTATCATGAAAAGGTAAGCTGGAATAAAGTATGGTCAACAACATGGTTCTTTAGAAGAGAAGCCATGCTGTATCAGAAGTCTACAGCGGAGTGTCAGAGACCATACTTGTGTCCACTGGCCATAGCAGTGTCTTCCGAAGGTTAATGGTTTGGAAGAGTAAGTACTTCCGAAGTCACTTTATACTTCGGAAGAGGCTGCTTCTTCCAAGACTTGGAAACTTTCTTCATCATACTTCGGAAGTGGTCTTCACTTTATTCTTCTAAGTCTTGAACTTCGGAAGTATGCATTTGTCTTTGGAAGTAGAATTCTGTCTTCGGAAGCTGGACTTTTCCTTTGTCTTCGGAAGAACTCTACAACCTTCGGAAGTTCCATGAAGAGCTTCGGAAGCCTTTTGCATGCAGCATCAAAATAACTTAAGTGATATAGTTTTGGTTGCATTAGCCTTCTTCTTGATCCAACAACTTCCGAAGGTAAATTTCTTAGACAGTTATTTATTTTGAAGACATGATTTACTTCCGAAGTTAAAAGCATAACTTCCGAAGTATCAGAAATTTTCAAAAGTCTAAGAAAAGTCTTCAAAAAGAAATTTTCATCCAAAGAAAACATGAGCTTATGAAAGTGATGAACTAGACAACTTAGGACACATATAACTTTTAAAGAAATAATAAGAATTAGTTTTAAGAAAAGCATACTCAAAGTTATCACCCCAATAGCTGATATTAGATATTTAAATCTCTATTCATCAAAGGCCTTTGTAAACAGATTAGCATATTGTTCATCTGTGTGAACTTTGACTAGTTTAATTAATCTCTTTTTATAGTTATCTCTTATTAAATGATACCTGATATTAATATGATTTGTCCTTGAGTGCTGCACAGGGTTCTCTGTGATTGAGATAGCCCTGTTGTTATCTATGTGAATAGGAGTCTCCTTGAAGTTTAACCCATAGTCCAACATCTGATTTTGAATCCAAAGTACTTGAGCACAGCAGCTTGCAGCAGCAATGTATTTAGCTTCAGCAGTTGATGCAGAAACACAAGATTGTTTCTTGCATTGCCATGAGACAACCCTTCCACCAAGAAATTGACATCCCCCAGATGTAGACTTTGCAGTCATGTTGCAACCACCATAATCACTATCTGTATAGGCATATAGATTGAAGTCAAAATTCTTAGGATACAATAGTCCAAGTGTTGATGCACCTTTGAGGTATCTTAAAATCCTCTTGACAGTGATAAGGTGAGACATCTTAGGGTTGGCTTGATATCTTGCACAAATACATGTAGAAAACATGATATCAGGCCTACTAGCAGTAAGATACATAAGAGACCCAATCATAGCCCTATATAAGTGCTCATCTACACACTCCCCCTCAAGATCAGGACCAAGAGATTGGTTTCTGGCTATGGGTGTCTTAGCAATCTTACAGTCAGTCATATTGAACCTCTTGAGTATGTCCTGAACATACTTTGACTGACTTATAAAGATGCCATCTTCAACTTGCTTCACTTGAATTCCCAGAAAGAAATTGAGTTCCCCCATGGCACTCATTTCAAAT
This sequence comes from Flaveria trinervia, assembly GCA_025506515.1. NCBI lineage: Eukaryota > Viridiplantae > Streptophyta > Magnoliopsida > Asterales > Asteraceae > Flaveria > Flaveria trinervia. Next base: position 5,585,125 of record CM046455.1, on the reverse strand, counting down.
CTGTCTTTCATCAGCTTCTCAAAGTCTTTGCAGAGCTTTGGATTAGTTAAACCAAAGATGATGTCATCCACATATACTTGAACTAGCAATATGTCTTTTCCTTGTTCTTTGATGAAGAGAGTTCCATTTATAGTACCTCTACTGTATCCATGTTTACAAAGATACTCAGATAGTGTCTCATACCATTTCCTGGGTGTCTGATGCAGCCCATAGAGAGCTTTATCAAGCTTGCAGACCTAATCAGGATGATCAGGATCTACAAAACCAGGTGGCTGTTTGACATAAACCTCTTCATCTATCACTCCATACAAAAAGGCACACTTCACATCAAGTTGAAAGACCTTGAAGTTCTTGGACGCAGCAAATGCCAGGAATATCCTAACAGCTTCTAATCTTGCCACTGGAGCAAAGACATCAGTGTAGTCAATCCCTTCTTCTTGTGTGTATCCTTAAACAACCAGTCTAGCTTTGTTCTTGATGATGATGCCTCTATCATCTTTCTTGTTCCTAAACACCCATTTGGTTCCAATGTAGTCTTCCTAGAAGGAAGAGGACAAAGGTTCCAAACTTTCTGCCTTTTGAATTGAAGCAACTCTTGTTGCATAGCTTCAACCCAACTTCCATCCTTTAGAGCTTCATCAACTTTCTTTGGCTCTATCTAGGATAGAAAACAAGAGTGAAGACAAACATTTGCTTCATGGGTTTGTCCTCTTGTTTTTACCCCAGAGACAACATCTCCAATGATGTTTGTGGTAGGATGAGACTTGTGGATCCTAAGCTGAGGGATCACAGCAAGTTGTTGAGAGAGATCTAAATTAGAGAAATTTAGATCTGGCATGGATGTTTCTCCTACCACATCAGCACACTTTTCAAGTGAAACTTGATCCAAGTAATGTGTGACATCATTAATGTTCTCATCAATGGTGTGATTAGTGGCATCAAGAAATTCTTGGTCACTGTCACCACCACCATTGTTATCTTCCACAGTTGAGGTGTTCTTATCTGGTTGTAGAGCCTCCGAGCTGGAATTTGAAGGCATACCAGATGTATCAGCTGAGTTTGTCATTGTTGTACAGATAGAACCTCATTTGCAAAAGTGGTTCCAAATGGAGCTGAAGATATATGACTTGAGGATCTTCCTAGCTCAAATCTTGGATCAGGATCATCTGTATTTAAATTTGCTGCAGATCCTGAAACATTCTCACAAGATTTGTTAAAATAGTTGGTAACCAAATCAAGATCAAACAACCAATCCGGACCAGAACCAACAACACAGGATGTGTGTTCATTGAAAGTCACATTGGCTGACTCCTCAACAATTCTAGTTTTGAGATTGTACACTCTATAGACTTAGCTTGGGAAAGTATCCAATAAAGTGTCCATCATCTGATTTCTCAACAACTTGGCAATTTGATCTTTGGTATTCAAGATGGTGCAAGGACATCCAAATGACCTGAGAAAACCAATAAAAGGTTTCCTCTTGTGCCAAAGTTTATAAGGAGTCTTGCCATGAGTCTTAACTACTAAAACTCTGTTCTGCACATAGCAGGCAGTGTTGACTACCTCTGCCCAGAAGGTGATGGGCAGTTTAGAGTCAGACAACATGGTTCTTGCAGCTTCAATCAGTGTCCTGTTTCTCCTCTCAGCAACACGATTTTGCTGAGGAGTCCTGGGAGCACTGAATTGCCTTGCAATACCCTTTTCATCACAAAATGTATCAAGGTTGGTTCTTAATTTAGTTCCTTGATCACATCTTATGATTTTGACCTTGTGATCAGACTGCTTCTCAATCTTTAAGATGAAATTCTTCAAAATCTCAGAGTTTCATCCTTAGTTCTAAGGAAGAAAACCCAAGTGAATCTTGTAAAGTCATCTGTGATCACTAGACAGTATAAGGTCCTTCCTAAACTCATTACACTGGTGGGGCTAAAGAGATCCATATGTAACAAGTGTAGGGGTGTAGTGATGGAGTTCTTTTCCTTAGGCTTGTGAGATACCTTATGTTCTTCCCTTTCAGGCATGCAACACAGTGGTCATCACTTTTAAGCTCTTTCTTTGGTATTCCAGTTACCAATCATGCTTAATATTATTCATGTTCTTAAGTTTACATGGCACAATCTTTTATGCCATAGGAAAGACTCATCACTATTGGCTTTAGACAGAAAGCATGAAACTTCTCTAGAGGAGAGTTTCTTGCAAATCCATCTTGTACATGTTTCCTTTCCTGGGGGCTCTAAGCTGGATATGCTCATGAGGAATGACCACACCAGGCTTAATAACAATGCACTCATGCTCAGTAAAGAGTATGTTATGACTCTAATCACAAAATTGAGATACACTCAGAAGATTGTATCCAAGCTCCTTAACAAAGTTTACCTTTTCTATGCTGAGCTTACCATTTGTGACCTTGCCCCTTCCAGAAATATAGCCACCTTCATCTCCTCCAAAAGCAACTGGTCCTCCATCAATCCTTTCAAAGTTCTGGAGTAGTGACCTATTGCCTGTCATGTGCCTGGAACAACCACTGTCTATGATCCAGGCATTTCTGTCTGTTTTCAGCTGTCCCTGCACAAAGAGAATGATTAGTTACATTTGGAAACCTAAGCCTTGCTTGTCTTGGGCTTATTTACAGAAGGTAATTCAACATTAATAGATCCTATGGTTGTACTAAGAGGATCTTGAGCTGTTGTTGATGGAGAATCTCAGTCACTTGGTCTTTCTTAGACATCCACACCACCTTTGGAGTCTTGGACTTGACCTTCAAAACTTCGGAAGCTTTTGGAACTTTGGAAGTTTTGATGACTGATCCTTTGGAAGATTCTGCAGACACTGCAGCATACTTCAGTGCTTCGAAAGAACTCCTTTCTTCCGAGACCAACTTTTCTTCCGAGGGTAATTTTCCACTTGCCTTCTTCTTAGATTTGGAGCTTCCGAAGGAAACAGCTTTTCCTTCCGAAGCTTGAATCTTCTTAGAACTATTTGAAGCCTTTGTTTTGGTCATATGGACAGTACCTTTCGGATTGAAGGGATAATCCTTGGCAAGGTGAGTGATACTTTCACACATAACACAATTCATATTCTTCTTCACAAGAGTCTTTTCTTTGGAATAGGACTGTCTTTGGTCACATCCCTTCTCCACCTTCATCTTTGTAGATGATGAGACAATCCTCTTGGGCTGAGGACTGTGCTTGGAGTTTGATAGTCCAAGCTGTGCAGCAGTGGTACACAGCAGATCAGTCTTCTTCTTGTTACTGAGATGAGTTGAACAAGAACCAGAACTCTTAGCAGAAGAGTTTTGGTTGATGTCTTCAGTCCCTACCACTTTAAACCCTGCAGAGATAAAAACTTGTTTCTGCTTAGAGTCAAAAGTAGTCTTGATTTCTTGAGCCTTTCTTGCCTTTCTTTTGCTCTTTCTGATCAAGTTCTTTCTCATGGACTTGGTCATCACAGTCTTCACTTTCTCCTCAGAAGGATAGTGGCCATTCTTGGAATCCTCCTCTTCACTCTTTTTAGAGGGATTCTTCACTATCTCTTCTTCATCCTTTTCACTCATGGGATCTATGAGAGGAAGCACATCTTCACAAGTTCCACACCTAGGAGATCATACTGACAAGATTGTGTGTGGAGGAGCTATCTCATTTGATCCTAGTCCCTGCCTATTTTGATAGCACACTTTGTTATGTAGGGATGCGGATATCATGTTCTTGAAGGTCTCTTCTTCAAGAACAGTCTTTTCTGCCCTGGCTTTGCTGATCACAAGCTTAGCCTGGCACTCAGTTAACTTGGTTATGAGATCTTTGATCTAAGTCCTAAAATCTATATGTTTGTGTTTTAGAACTGAAATGGTTTTCTCTAAGTCCTCTACTTTCAGCTTATAATCATTTTCAGACTTTCTAAAATCAGATTTTAAAATGTTTAAGGACTCAAGGTCAGATCTCAGTTCCAAGTTGTAGGACCTGTACCTGTTAACTTTAGCAATGCATTCAGGAGTATAGAGATGTTCTAATACCTTGGCATCATCATGATCAGCCATTAGTGCTTGGTTTGGAGAAGCATCTTCCACCTGGAAGCTCCAGTCAAACCCTCCTTCTTTAACAGCAACAGCAGTTTGCTGCTTTGACTTCTCATTATGGAGAGTTTTTTCAGTGTAGTTTGGTCTGGATTGTGTTTGGCCACCATTTGTTCTAGGTGCCTTACACTCTCTGGCAAAGTGGCCCATCAAGTTACAGTTGTAACACTTGACTTTGCCTTTGTCCAGTCCAAACTTTCCACTGGTTGCATTGCTTGGAAACTTCTTTCCAGTTCTCTTGTAGAACTTCATGGCTCTGTGAGTGAGAAGAGCCATCTGCTAGACTATTTCCATATATTCTAGATCATCTGGATGAATACAGTCCAAGTCTTCAAGAGTGAAAAGAGAGTTGCCACAACTTTCATTAGAAGACACAAAAGCTTGAGAAGAACTTGTCTCTTGGAATGGGCTTCCTTGAGTGTAGTTCTCCCTTGGTGTCTCTGGGAAGGTGATGAAAGGACCTTTGGTGAATTGTCAGGGTAGCATAAGAGATGATGTTTGGGTTCTATGCTATCCCTTTCAATCACATGTAAGGCTGAACCCATTTGATTATTGGAGTTGCCAGATGAACCTTGCATGTTCATCTCCATCTGGTAGCCACTGAGAATCCCATATAACTCTGTTAGAGTAAGAGTTTTGAGATTTTCAGTTCTCTTGATCACCACATAGTAGTGTGTCCATTGCCTAGGAAGCGAGGACATGAACTTCCTTACAATGTCTCTGTTTTCAAGAGAAACTCCTCCATCCACTAGGGTATCCATAATCTCAACATACCTGAAATATTGCTGAGTCATGGTTTCACTTGTTTTGAAGGTGAAGTTTTCAAACTGCTGCTTTAGGAGACCTTCTTGTTCTCGTTGGCTTCAGAAGAACCCTCATACATCAGTTGCAGTGCATCCTACAACTGCTTGGCTGTTTTGCACTTCTTGAAACCTCTGTATAGAGAGTTTGGAAGGGCAGTTTGAAGAGCTGTCATGGCTTTTCTATCTATCTCTACTCTCTTCCTATCTTCATCAGAGTAGTTAGCCACATCTTTGGGGATCATACCAGCACTAGTAGCAGAAGGGGTGCTGGGTATGAAAGGTCCATTCTCAATAGACTCCCACATTCTTGAATCAAGAGACCTGATGAAACCTTCCATTCTTAAACACCAGGTATCAAACTCATCAAGAGTGATTAGTGGGGACTTGTTCATGGTTCTAGTTTCCATATCAGTTTTGGAAATGGCTGCCATTTGAAAAGTTTAGTATTTGTGTGTGTGAGGGGATCTTAAGATGGTGAGATCTTATATCAAGAGCCTGAAAAGCTCTGATACCAAATGCAGGATCATTGAAGGGTTAGTTACAACACAACAATACAAAGAGGAGATTAACTAAACTTTAATCAAATAGTAAACTGGATTAACCAAGTGTTGAGATACTAAGAACACAAGTAAAGTAAGAGACAGAACACAAAGAACACAAGTGTATGGTTTTCAAGAATGCAATATATTGCCTTTTCTATGTTCTATTACAAGTGTTACAAAGCATATTTAAAAGATACAAGAACATGAGATACTTATACTACATCCTACAGCCGGCTATACTTTGAAAGCCAACTGGATACAATTGACTAGACACAAACAAAATCAATTGTAGAGTCAAAAGGCAGATTGCCTTTTGACTTGTGACTATGACATGCCATAGCTCACATCCTTATCTATTACAAAAAGGATAAAGTACATAAAGTAGAAAGTTACAGACTCAAGACCTCAATGTACAGTTACCAAAAGTATGGACCTTTTCACCAACTCATGCAAGTTGGTGACTTGCAGAGGTGCAGCGAAAAGGTGTCCAGCTTTATGGAACAGTACATCAGATAAAGCATGTTACTAAAAGTCTTCGGAAGAAATCTGTCTTCATGAACTTGAAGCTTCGGAAGACTTCGTCTCTGAGGCTTCGGAAGACTTCATGTTTGGCTTCGGAAGATATTGGTCTTGGCTTCGGAAGATTTCACACTTAGAGTATTTTCTGTTTCATGTGTGAAACTTTCTAAGCTTCTTCTTTAATGCACTTGTGCAGTATGCAGGAAAGACTTAAGATGTTTAGGTTGCATCAGCCTCTTAATTAATCTTTACAAAAAATAAGTTGAATAAACTAAAATTAGGTTTTAGTATATTTAGAGTTTAAATTTTAATTATTCTATTATTTATTTATTTTATTTAAGTTTATATCTATTTCAGATTCTAACTATAATCCCCTTTTTGAAATACTTGTAACTCATCTTTAACACCAATCATAACCTCCTCTTAACCTTAACTATAAAAGCAAGCTTTAGGCCTCACTTTTCATTTGCTTAATTTTCAAAAATCTCACTCATATATATTTCTTTCATCCATTAGTTTTCATCAATTTCAAGAATTCTTTTTACAAATAATTTCAAGAATTTTCTAATACTAAAGTAATCTTATATTGCTTTTATATTTCTATATTGTTTCAATCATCCTAATATCTAATTGTTCTCATGATTTTATGTACTTATTTTTATTTTTTTATACTAAACCTCTGTTAATTTTAATCATTATAATTTGATCATTTATCTTCTAACATTCACTAACCTTGTAACAATCATTAACATTTCTAAATCAAGCTAACAACACGCTAACGTAAACAAAAAATTTCGTTTGCATATGGACGACTATGCCACCACATTCGGTTATTCCACAATATTATTTCTCTAAATGATGGATATGTCAAAGTATTTGAATATTTTATATAACCCAAATGAAGTCTAATATACCTATATTGACATAATAATTTTTTTAATCCGTTTTATGTTTTAACAATTTTAAAAGTGCACATAAGTGATTTACTATAATTTTGACAGAATATAGTCTGAATTCAACTAACTATAACTTGTTCATAACAAACTAAATTTGAGTAAAATAAATCTCCAATATTAAGTTCATCGAATAACCTTTTCGAAGATAGTTTATACGTCTTTATACTCAATCGGATGACTCAACAATAGCCTACACAAGATAAGTGCGCATTTCAACACCTTCTGTCTTGTGCTACTGTTTTGACCTATTTACGAGTCTTTCGTAAAAATGTTTCTTAATGAAAGTTGTCCAGGAGACTTTGAAATAGTCAACTGTAAATTTTTATGATTTTATGAAACCGTTTGCTATTTTTAAAAGGTGTTCAAACACGTACCAAATATTATGTCCAGAATCTAAAATTGGTGTAATTATCCTTTTTGAATCTACCTTTCGATTTTTGGCATTTCCTAAACATCCTAACTTCTTGTAATGAATTCCGACCTCAAGCTATTGTTACTTTTTATCCTTTAGGACATTACCTTTGACTCTTGAACATCCAAACTTTCTTATAAACTCTACAACCATCATTATACAATGTGAGTATTCATTGCCCATTTTTATGTGTTTTATATTTTGAGGAAATCATGTGATTCTATATTCAATTATTGTTATTCATTGTTATTCTATTTCATTCTAAATTCAATTCAAAACATGCTATGTTATTACTTGTAATTATATGTGTATAGTTAGATAACTAGATGAGAATACAATCATTAATTCTTGCAACCACAGTAACAATGATAGATCTATTGTTTGACAAACCCACTCCATTTGTTTAGTCACGTGGTGATTGGAACCGAAATCATTTATTCTATAAGGCTTCATCAGGACCGAATTAATTCAGTCATTAGGTTTGATTGTATTGGTTTGTCTTTTATGTTACACTATTGCATTATAAGTTTTGATATTATCATGTGAATTGAATTGTTTTCAGTCATTTTAATCAATCTATATATGTATTCAAACCTGTGATTACTCATCGGCTAATTCGTTAGCTGACCCGTTACTTTTTCACATGATTTTAGAAATGAAGATTAGTGGACTTCTAAATGCACACTTAGGATTTGGACTTAGTCAAATTAAAAATAAATTTCATTATGTTATTAATTGATTGTATTGTATTGATTGATTAGTATTATTCAATGAAAATAACATTTAATATTATTTCAAGTTATTTAAACGGGTTAAAAAGATTATCCCATACATAACTGAACAGATAAACAAGTCAACCCAAAAACAAATTGGTTATTTTCATAACATGTCACCACTCCTTGTTAAAATTTAATCTGTCAAATGTTAAATGGTTTGAGTAAAAAAATTACTAAATAGTAATAGACAAACCTCATTAATCACTTTACCAAATGATATAACAAGCAGTGTTCATACTTATGCAATTACAGCAAAGCATGCAAATACAATACTATTTAGCATAATCTTTCAAATAAATTGAACTAACAATCGAATATTTCAGTTTCATCATTAAAACAACAAAGATTTTCTAGTTATAAGATAACAAAATACAGTTATATAATATGAGAACTGATCTCAAAACATCAAAACTTGAAAATCACTATGCATTTGTGACATTCACATACTAACTTCACTTGGGGTTCACCGCCTTACTGCCGCCTTCTTTCCACCCTCTTTCCACCCACGTTGTCGGGCCCTCATTTCCCATATTTGACTCTGTTGTTTTTGTGCAATTAGAGCTGCTTCGGCTTTTTCACGCGCTTCTTCACAAGTTTCCATCCCTGAATTACACTTGTCAGCTTCTTTCTGATACTGTGATGTCAGTTTCTTGGCCTCGAGAAGTGCCATGTCAGCACGTTGTTGGCTTTCTAAAGCTTCAGCTTCACGTAGCTTTAGTTCTTCAGATAAAAGCTCTGCAAAATTCTTTTCTGTTTCTTCGTTCACTTCAGGATCATGCTTTGCACAATCTGCTTGAGATATAATCAGCATTTGATATAATTGATCACATATGTATGTATGAAATATATAATAGTAAAACTTAAGACATATTGAAACTGGCCAGACCGGGTGGGTCAAAACAGGCTTGGGTTTTAACAATCAGTTTTAGTACAGATCAAACGGGCGAGTTGGGTGGATCCACAAACCATATTAGAAAGTTAAAGAGAATTTGTGTGAAGTTCAACATGTTCAATCCATTAACCTTTTTTATTTAAACAACAATCACACCTACACTACTCCACTACACCATTTGCTTCTTAACATCCAGCTACAACCATGGTGGCATCAGTCTAAACTATCTACTCTCTAGAATTCATCATGCCACCTCAATTTGTCTCTCTTGTAGACATACACGTTTTTAATTGAAATTTTGTCTAGATTCTAACGTTTACAATTTTGCAATTTCAATTAAAAACATGCCAATTTTGCTTGTTCAATACCCACATGTCTTCATTGGTAGAAATTTTAGAAATATGGTCAAATGTTGCACCTATTAAACCAATAAACTACACTCCATTTGAAATGGATAATCACACTCATTAGAATATTTAATATTCTAAGCCGGAGGTCTCTGTGGGAGGAGCCTCTTTATCCCATGTGATATAGGTAAGGTTTGCCCTCATCCCACTCATTAAAGTTTACATAATTGTTAACATAGGATTTGTTGAACTCTTTATGTTCTAGGCAATATTCGGGGTGCCACAATCAAGAAACAAAACAAGATTCTTTGGCCAATAGCGAGCATTTCAAACCCCAGTTGACCTTATTTGTGTTTCAGTTCTAAAAGAGTTAAAAGAGATGAAATACCACATCTGAAAAATGCATTGTGTCTAGAGGTGGCAATTTCAACCCATTCACTTGAAAGTTGAAACGATTTGATTTGCTTGAATTGGTTAAACTTAAAAACTTACCTGAAAATAAAGCGAGGCAAGTGGGTCAAAAGAATACAAAGTCACCCAAAGTGTTAATCAAATGCTTTCAGGCTCTTAAATTGATTTATTCAAACAAATTAGACATTATTTGAATAGTAGAATTTTCTTATTATATTATTTGTGTAAACAAGAGAAATCGATACAACATGTTGGTGGTCAATCCCACCCAACCCATTTGGATCAGACCCCTGTAATCCCAATATATAAATGAAACAGAAGAATTATTTCATGCAAGTGGTACTAACCTGTGAGAGAACCGTTGCTTAGCGCTGCAAGAAACATAATCAATTATCAGCATTACACGTGTAAGTAATAAAGCGAAGTTGTAAGAAACCGACAAGTTATCACAACATTAAATTTAATGGTTCTCACATTGGTACAAGTAACATTCAACTGACACTAAATTTCACTAAAGATAACAAGATTCTCTAGAAACCAATGGATTCCAATAACAAACATAATCCAAGCGACAGTTAAATTCCTCTATTTGTGATAATCACGAGGTGTTTGAGGAGGTTTATTAAAACCGCTTATGCTTAATAGTGGAAGCAAATACTCAACTTATGGAAAATAACTCATTTAATCCTGAAGGTAAGCTTGAAATTTTATATCCATTAAGGATAACCAGTTTGAATAAACAATCTCAAACTGCTTGCTAAATATAAAAAAAAATCTTCACCCTATGCATAAACACTTTACTCAAACACTCAATCCAGAGTCAAATAAGCAATCCCAAACACTGCATATCTGCTATTGCCTTCTGAAATAAGGCTTTTGCACTAACAGATAATCGTATACACAATTTCGAAAGCAATCCGAATTCCCAAACACTTCCAAAACTCTTTAACCATAACTTTATCCAATCCCAAACACCCCGTAAAAACCAAGATCATTACCCTACAAGTTTAGAATGAAATGAATCAAAACTCATACAATCCATAAAGGTAAGTAAACATAATTCTTTGTCTCAATTGTCAAACTATTGCCATTTAGATACAATCTGGTCATCAAGTTTGAAGAACAAAAAAAGCTGGAATTTCCCATTAAATCTAACTATTTAAACTTCAAAAAGCAACCTCTTTGATCTATAAAAGCCATGTAACACCCAAGATCCAACAGTTATTGCCAAAAGGGTATTGAGATCCATTAATTACAAATCGAAATTCAACAGATCAGATGAATAACTACTAATTAGTAATACCAAATTGGTAAAACAGTTGAAAATTGGATATTGAAGATTTGAAGATGAACCCACCTTGAGGAATGGATAGAAGGGGCTGAGAATCGCAATCGCAGTTGCAGGTGGGGCAGGAGACGGCGGCGGAGGAGCGGCGGACGGCGGCGAATCCTTCAAGAACATGCCAGTACAACGGTGGACCGACCAAATAACCCACCAAACACACTCCCAACAACGTAATTCCGATCTTTACCACCGTCGGATTGCAAGATCCACCACGATCCAATGCCATCTGCTGTGTGTATACAATTGAATTGAAGTATATGGTTATATGTATGAGTATAAGAGTCGATGTTGAAGAAAGATTGAGGAGAAAATGGGGTCATTAGTCATTACATTACATAATAATAAAATACATATTTCTTTTTTAATTTGTTCTCTCTCTTCGATCGATCACCGACACCAATATACATACTGATTTTATGATGAACCATGGATTTAAAAATATTTTGATTTATTATGTTTGCGATTTTGATTTTGGCGAACACTAATGAATCTTTAATCTATTAAAGAATTTTGGATCAAATTTTGTTTTCAAATCTATAAAAATATCTAACACTATATAATAAGTTGTTTTAACTGTTAGACGATCATTTTTGAACTCTTTTAAAGCAAACTATTATTGTAATTAACTCTTGTTCCTAAACATGACATAATTAATACTAACACACAAATTCCCTAGGACATCAACACCTACAAGGAGGCTAAATCGTTCACAAAGCAACGGTAAATCTAAAAAATATCTATACTTTGGTATAGTAATTTGAACCGAAATTTGTTTTCTACTTTGTAAAAAGTAGTATTATGTCCCATCACATTGCGACGGAAATATAAAACCATGTTAGACAACATCAATGTTACATCGTCGCTATCTATTATCAACACTGAAAATGTCCACGAAACAAAAGAAATAATAATGAAAAGAAAACGTAAGCATAAAAACGTTGAACCATGGACGCCTGTTGCGGTGTGTTAACGTGCAAAAATTAGATCCAAACGCAAAACACGAAACAAATGATAAACATAAAAAATAAGGTAAAAACATTGAACCACATACGCATGTTGCGTCACGTTAACTCGAAATTTAGAGATTTAGACGTAAAACGAAAAATTTGTAATAAATTAAAAGTATATAAGAACAAAGTTAGAATTGAATTTTTTTATTAATGTTAAATATAAAAGATAAAAACTATTTGTGTTAAAATTAAAAAAAAAATAATACTAAAAATACAAAAGTACAACCTATATAGCATGAAATACAACTAACGATCGATAACCAAGTTAAAAATTAGTATTATATATAATATTTGCCCTTAACTTTTGGACTATTTTAGTGTTTCTTGTGAAAAACTTTTAAGCTGTAAAATAACACATACAAACACATGTGTATAAACTATTTTATCAACTCATCGATCTATAGTCCAGTTTAATAAAAATACATTTTTTAATTTTTTTACATTTTTAAAAATTATTAAAACTAATAGGTTAGACTTTATTATTTCTCATTGTTAGTGTGTAAAAACAATAAAAAAATTATAAAGATGAAATATAGGTAGTTAAACAAATTATATTCGTATTTGATACTTGAGTTACTCACGTCATCTTTAACCTATTGAACAAATAAAACTTGTTTACCAACCTTACACCAAACTACACTATATAATAATCAATCATATTTAATTATGTCATATTACACTCTATTATTAAATTTAGAGCGAGCACTTATACCATGATCATAATAAATTTTTTTTTAATATAATTGATTTGTATTTATAGTATAACAAGGAGGCAACTTGCGGTGTGAGGAGGAGATGACGGTGTTGCCACTTGACGTAGTCCCACGATGTGCCCGGGCACCCTTAACATTACAACATCTTGCTATTATTAAGATTTTAATTTAATATTCTTGTCTTACTCGTTCAAGAACAAACCCAACAAAAAAAATATTACAATGATAAAACACACGTTGAAACTAACAATTCGTAAAATGATAAAACTACCGCTTTATAAAAGTTTAACATAAACAAATTAAACTTTAAAGATAGTTAATTACAAAATGAAAATCAAAGTCAATTAAAAAGAACTACTTTAAAGTTTCAACAAACATACATGAAAACAACAACTCATAATCGAATCATAATATCACATAACCCTAAACTCCGATTATTGTACAGAATCACCACACTAACACACAAGATCTTGATCAGCAAACCAAATATGGACTTCGATTTCCCAACAGATGTCATCAATCAATCTCAGATCGAATTCCGCCAAGCCATCGGACTACCATCGTTTCACCGGAATCACACAAACCCACCTTCAATTTCGACCACCATTGAAGCTTCAATCCCCAGTTTACACCCCTCTAAATCGTCCCCAAAATGCAAATTCTGTCAATGTGAGCTCTTAAGAGGCTTACACTCACTCATATGCGTTTATTGTGGAGAATACCAGAGGAATGATCATAATTCTGACCCTATTGCCTTCAATTCCACACATGGGTATAGCTGGTTGCTTCAAGCGTTGAACTTTAATGGATCGGTTAGGGTTTTTCTCTTTGGTTATACGTTTCTTTGGTTGCAGTTGTTCAAGATTCTAACACATTGTTGCAATTTCACTTGCTGTAAGTTGTGTAAAGCTGTTTTTGTATGGTGGTTTTTACTTGTTAGATTGGTTCAGTGGGCATTCTTTAGATACATTTCTTGATTTATGTCTGAAAATTATTCATAATTATAACACATTGTTGCAAGTTCGCGAGCTGTAACTTGTGTATAGCTGTATTTGAATGGTTTTTGTGTTGATTTTTCATAATTCTAACGCATTGCTGCAATTCACTTGCTATAAGATGTATAAAGCTGTATTTGTATGGTTTTTTACTTGCTTGTCTAATTGATGTGATGATTCATCATACTTCAAAAACGTTATTGCAATTTCACTTGCTACAAGTTATATAAGCTGTATTTGTATGGTTTTTTACTTGCTTGTCTAATTGATGTGATGATTCATCATACTTCAAAAACGTTATTGCAATTTCACTTGCTACAAGTTATATAAAGCTGTATTTGTACGCTTTTTTTAGTTTTTATTTGCTTTTTTAAAGATTTGATGACTCTGTTAAATACTAGTAGTTAGATTGGTTCAGCGGGGTTTCCTTAGTTACATTTATATCTGAATGTCTCTTATGTTTCATATGATACAGCTTGATTGTTGAAATCGAAGTCGTAATTGAATCACATTGTCAAATTATGCAATTTCTGCTATAAGTTTTAAGAAAGGTAGATTTAGTTGAATAACAAGGATGTATCTTGTTAAGGAATATCGATTGTAACTAAGGATAATAGTTTTGATGATGTCTTGATGTTTATGATAATGGGTTGTTTCGGTTATCATTTATGATAATGACCTTCACATACAAGTTAATTTACTTTTAGGAACGAGTTGGTTCTTTGGCTGAAGGAAGTGGAGAAAATGGAGGGCAGAGTCCTGCAGAAGATGAATTGACTTTATCTGAGCTTCTAGATTTGAAAATTTTGTGGCTGGGTGACTCTAAAAAACCCAAAGATGATTTCGACATCCAAACCTCTGAGCATAACAGTTCTTCAACTCTTGGTACACACAGTGTTGACTTCTTTACTCAATCAAAGAGGGACGTGGTGTCTGATGTACCTGAAGAACAACCAGTTGCCAAAAAAGCCAATCAAAATAAAGTATTTGAAGATCAAGAACCTTTTTCCTCTGATTGGAATTCAGAATTTCAATTTGCAGATACCAAAATGGAAAATGAGACTCTTCGCACACACAATTATGACTTCTTTACAGAGTCAAAGAGAGATGTCGTGTTTGATGTACCTAAAGAACAACCAGTTTCCAGCATAGCAGACCAAAATAAAACATTTGAAGATCAAGAAAGTTTTAAATATGATGGAATGCAGAATTTCAATCTGCAGATACCAAAATGGAAAATGAGAATCTTGGTGCATTCAATTTTGACCTCTTTACAGAGTCAAAGAGAGATGTTGTGTTTGATGTACCTAAAGAACCACAAGTTGCCAGCATAGCGGATCAAAATAAGTCATTTGAAGATCAAGAAAGTTCTACATCTGATTGGAACACAGATTTTCAATTTATAGATACTAAAATGAAAAATGAGAATCTTGTGTATCCAATTTTGACTTCTATACAGAGTTAAAGAGAGATGTGGTGTTTGATGTACCCGAAGAACAACCAGTTGCCAGCATAGTGGATCAAAATAAGATCTTTGAACATCAAGAAAGTTCTACATCTGATTGGAATGGAGAATTTCAGTTTGTAGATACCAAAATGGAAAATGAGAATCTTGGTGTACCCAGTTTTGACTTCTTTGCAGAGTCAAGAAGAGATGTCATGTCTGATGTACCCGAAGAACAACCAGTTGACAGCATGGCGGATCAAAATAAGACATTTGAAGATCAAGAAAGTCTTGTATCTGATTGGAATGCAGAATTTCAATTTGCAGATACAAAAATGGCAAATGTGAATCTTGGATCAATTGACCCTCACATAGGTGCTGATGCTGACCTGTCTGCCCAAATGGATATGATTTTCGGACAGAAGGAAGATAACAAAAAACAGATTGATGACTCAGACCCATTTCAAGTTGACCTTTTTGCTGACATGAGTTCAGTTGCTCAAGCTAAAGATGGTGTATCGGGTGATTTAAATGATATAACTTTTAAAAATGTGGATGGAGACTGGTTTACTGATGGTTATTGGCAAAAAAGTAGTGTCAAAAAGATGGTTACCGTTAAAGATGATAATTTACTTGATATTAAACTACAGAATGATCCTGTCACTTTTCAGTCTAGAAATTCAGATCTTAATAAATCAGACAAACAACATTCAGAGGTTACTAACTGGTTTCAAGATGGTGACGGGTTTGATGAATGGAATGATTTCACAAGCTCAACTGGTAACCAAGATGCTTGGAAAGAAGATAGTAATGAGAAAGTTGGTACTAGTGAAAAAGTTTCAGAAGTAAATTTGTTTCCATCTACAGATGATTCACAGGAAATGGATTTTGGCAAATTTGTGCAGTCAGATGTATTTTCTGGTGATAAAATTCCAAGTGATACTCATGAAGTGTATGATATATTTTCAAAGATATCTTCAGCAAACAGGTAAAACTCATTTTCCAATATCTTCTGTGGAAGTATCTACAGGTTGTTTCAAGTCTGAACTAAAAATAAAATAGAAACTTGTTTTCGGTTCTTAAAATTTCGAAGCATGTATGAAAAGCAGGATTCTTGCATCATATTATTAAAAGCCGGATCTTTATTTCATATTATCAAATTTCAGATCATAATAGTCTTCTACCTTTTATATCTTTTCAGAACTATCTGAAGGGTGTCATGAAGTTTTTTAAAATAAAATTAAAAGAAAGAAATTCGTTTTCCATTCTTGAAATTTCAAATCACAATATTATTAATGATAAGCTGGATCATTACATCAGGGTACTTTTATTTTGCTTGTTTCTTTATTTATCAGTTAATTAACAAAAGAACAATTCATTATCATCATTCTACATACTATATACCTGAATATCCAGGAATGCCATTAGTGAAGCTGGAAATAGAATCGAGGGACCAAAAAATGACGAAATTACCCCTAATGCAACAAGACCAAACGATGATGTACAGATGCTGATGTCCCAGATGCATGACCTGTCATTCATGCTTAAAAACGAGCTTTCAATCCCCTCAAAACGAGATGATCTTGATCTGACTCATACTTAAAGATCGAGGTTATGTCTGTGTGTACATTTGAAATTGGGCATTAGGTTTTTGAGTCTAAGATTATATGGTTTAGTTCCATTTCATTATTAATCCGCTTGTTGTACTATGTATACCTTTGAGCTGGATTATAGAGAGAATAGTGTATATAGATGGCTAAGATGATCATTGAGATTGTGTGTTTATATTGCTTTATTGGCGAGTTGTGATTTTGCATTAGAGGTTTTCCCATCTAGTTCGCATGGGT
The DNA here is from genome assembly GCA_025506515.1 of Flaveria trinervia. Classification (NCBI taxonomy): domain Eukaryota; kingdom Viridiplantae; phylum Streptophyta; class Magnoliopsida; order Asterales; family Asteraceae; genus Flaveria; species Flaveria trinervia. The sequence continues at coordinate 5,568,044 of CM046455.1, read as the reverse complement.
GAAACAACATCACTTGGTTTCATGGTTTGGTCGGTTTCACATTCAAATTTTTTTACTTTCCCAACTTTGCGGTTTTCTTCTTCTAACCGAACTAAGCTGCATATTGGTTTTGAAAACTGTTCGGTATCAAATCCAATGAGACATTCACTTTTAACTCTAGTAATATAACAAAACCTATAATGTGATGTTACAAATAAAATTAGTACACATATGTTATAATGTTTTCATGAATTTGTTTTAATTTCATGAAGTATTAGAATTATCTTAGAATGTATAAAATCTAAACCAAAAATCACGAATCAGCAAAGACAAGCTATCAAAATGATTGTCATCACTTTTATATGCAATTTAAGAAGTGATGTGTACAAATCTTAGAATTTATTACATTTTTAGCTTCATATAGATGTGATCATTCAAGAATCGACCTTTCTATTTATAGCAACAACGTTACATTTTTATCCAAGAACTACAATATTCATACATGAATCGAGTATCAAATGATCTAAAACAGTTGCGCGGTTTGTCTACATACATGAACAAACAACAAAGCCAAAACTCCCGATTTCCAAATCGTTGAGGATGGAATCCCGTATTTACCGTTCCTGAACAGCCCTTTAAAGAACTCCAAAAAGCATAGCAACACACAAACACTACAAAACATCTCTCCTAACCCTAATCCTAATACCTCCATCCAAATCCCACTAAAGTCAACCTTTGATAGTCTTACCACGCCATTGACCAGTGCGGTCATGTTAACCAATAGAACAACAACACCTGGTATGATCACTGGTGACTTGTCATATGTAAACCAAACAACAGTTTTATCATCACTGTCACTATCACTGTCACCGTCACTCGACTTGTGTTCCTTTTGTGTTACTTCAAAGATGGTTTTGGACAAACCCATGAGCTTTAGCATCATGCTTAAAAACCCGAATAACCATGAGGTCATAGCAGTCACTCTCCCCATTCTCTGCAAGTTCCACCACATTCGTAGTGATACACCTATACGTTTACACTCCCAGAATACATAAGTGTTGTAAACGACGAAAACACCCATGGGGATAAGAAAAGCCCATTCGTTGATTTTGGGCCAGAAATGTGACCCCGAGAGGATACAATACGCGGGAAGAAATGCATAACATAGCTCAGGAATGGACCGGGCTCCCCATAAACAGACCCAAGTGTAACCAAGGGCTTGTCTAAACCAAAGGTTTCCTTTTATAGTAAGAAGTAACGGGTTCTTATCGCTGAATATGACCTCAAGAAGCCCGTTGGACCATCTCTTTTGTTGGGTCAATGTACTCGGGTATGTTGATGGTGCACAACCAAGAAAAGCAGGCGGGTCTGGTGTGCACAGAACGGATTTCCATCCTCTACCATGGATGCTGATTCCTGTGAGCATATCTTCTGCTGCAGATCCATAAAGCCATCCAACCTGAAAGTAGATTTTATGGAATCATACTTAGAATAATTTAAATGTAAATACCAATAAATCAATCATATCCTTCATATAAAAGAAATGTAAAAAGGTATAGATGATATTTCACATCTAATTGTTATTTTTAAGTTGCAAGTAATTTTTTCAGGTTATAATTTCTGGCAAATATTGATTGGTACTGCTATACTAAAAAGAATATATACTTAAGCGGTTTCAATGATACTTGAATACTTTGGGTGATTTTAAAGTAGTTTAAACTGAACCCATATATGATACTCGACTATATTGCTACATATGCTATGTACAATCACATTTTAATCATTTTTTTGGTAAAATTCAAGAAAAAAGGAAGGAAAGATGTCTTTGTGGGTCAGTCTGACCCAATCCGACTAGTTTGACCTGAATCCATATCGGACACCCGACTTGTTATTTTTCCGCCTATACTCCAATAATAATTGTAATTATTGTATAAAAAGCATTATTTATTTAACTTGAAGAGAAGGAAAGACAAAAATCTTTTTGGGTCAGTCTGACCCAGCCCGGCCAGCTTGACCTGGACCCATAACGGATGCATGACCCGCTAATTGTCCACCAATACTAATTATAATCATCGTATTTGAAGCATTATTTTTTTGTGAAAATAAACCTAACCAGAATCCATATCACCACTAATTTTTCCAACTATACTTTTTACAGTTATAACTATTCATTAACATTCCTTTTACCTTTTACCCCAATCTGTGCCATATTCATAGCTACAGCCTGCAACATGAGTTGCAGCCTCAATTAAACTAGAGGGGCTCTTTCGATTCTCTATTTTCGCGTTTGATCCTGATAATATCTGAGCAGCTGATACTCTCAATTCAAATGATTTTCCAAAGGTTTTATGTAGATCTTCATTCCTTATAGTTTCTATTAAACAGAAGAAAATATAAAGAGTTAAACATGAATATACAATCCCACAAATATAAAAGAAGAAAAAATAAAAAAAAGATTTAGTTAGCATACCATTTTTGAACTTATCACTTGGATATGAACCATATATAACCTTTCGTCTATGAAAACAATTTGATCCGAAATAGCAAATCCCTTGAAGTGCTGCCATTCCATTCATCACATACTGATGCAAATGTGACAAAAAAGTTAAGAAGTAATTAGTTCTGGTAATTGTTAAAGGATTAAGGGGGTGTTTGGAAGTGCGTTTTATTTAATAAAAGGGGTTGTAGAAGATAATGTTTACATATGTTTTTGTCCTACTGCTTAAAATTTTAATAATTAAATCATCAGATGTTTGGGTGTTTGCCAAATTCTGAGAATTTAAGGAGCTAACAAATTAAAGGGATCAAAAAGACAGTTTCACCAAAAGTAAAAATAAAAATGAGACAATGTAAGAAATGGGAGTAAAACTCATTAGAATAATTATGTTAATATGTAATCTTATTTATCCTACAAAATTAGTTCTGTTGGAACAGCAAGATAAGTTTATCCAGACATTAAAAACATATTAGTTGAACAAGTCCTCCCTCCCCCCAAAAAAAAAATAGAAATTTTATGTGAGATCTTTGAACTAGAATTAGTATCAAGAACGCAAGCTTAGAGAAATTTAACACACGCACGTAATAATTAGCGAGTTGATTCCCAAACGGGTCGTCCTTTAGTCCATCATAAAAAGCTTGAGGGAATTGAACAAAACCACAGTCTTGATCATTCTTGCTACCAAATACACTACACATTGCATGAAGAAAAACTTGTGGATTGTTTGCATACATATCACAATCTACATTCAGCATCACAGGTGCATTTGTCATTACTCCTGACACTCTAGTCTGCTCATCATTGAAAGAAGATAGGATTGACATATCAAGATGCATACTAATAATATCTTTTTGCTCATTACACAATTTTTTATAAATAATTTTCTTATGTATTTTGGGAACATGTTTAAGTAAAAAAAACATGGTGTACTGACCAAAACATTCATAGCTCCAGCTTTGTATTGATGATGATGTTTCGGGTTTTTCTCTCTTGAGATGTATATTACATGAGGTAGGTCTTTGTCCTCTGATATAACCTACAACAGTAGTCAAATCTTGTAAAGAATAGAAAATAATCAATCCTTTAATATATATCCTATGTAGAACACTTTCAGATTGTGCACAACAATAATAGTTAAAGTTGGCACTAGAGATGAAAAGACCATGATTTTAAATGCTAATTTGTAGTAAATGTCACCCTCTCCATCTACTGGTAGAATGGGATTTAGTTGAGTATATATGTATGTTTGTTTGTTTAGGAGTAAAGTTGGTTGAATGTACAATGATAGCAAAGCAAGCTATCTTTAGTGCAATTTAGTAATCAATTATTTTATCATTTTCATCCTTCCGTTATGTTTAGCTTTACAAACATGTTAACACCCGACGCCATATAATAAATTATATTGTCCACTTCAATCCGGAGGTTACAGCAGGATTCTCATAGTAACTCACGTCCTGGATGAGGTTTGCCCACATCTCAAACGAGATAAAACGTAATATCCGCCTAAGATTACAAACGCATCTTTAGGGATTCGCGGTCCTTAATAGGTTTGCCCCACAACCCAATACTGAATGTCGTTATGCAATCAAACAAACAAACCTAAATTATCACATCAAATTCACCACTTTCGAACCATCCACAAGCTACCCTCTAAAACATCTCTGACACTTTTGTCTCATTGAGGACTTTTATCAAACACATGGGTGACATCAAAGCTTCAAACTTTTCAGGCTTTTACCATCAAGATTATTTGGTGTACATGTGATTATGTGAATCAACAACAACAAGTACTATTATGGTAATGGTTGATCATGGTACCTTGATGATAGCTGGATGTTTTGACCTGTGAACATCACAGAAAACAGCAAAATCTGAATTACGATCACATGTGAATGGCCTCTGAGCTGCAACCTCCATCTTCTTGTAAAGATCACCATATTCGTTCTGTAATCATATGCAGATGCATGAACATGCGAATTTGTACAGTTTCAGTTTCATATGAAAAAAATGAACAGATTAGTACCTTCATCTTTCTCCATTCTTGTTGAAACTCCAATGAATAATCTTTTAAGGGGGTGGAGTTGGAAGTGAAGTAGCGAGAGGGGGCTCTAACTTGGATGTTATACTTTTTGCAAAAAGGTACCCAAATGCTTGCGAATTTTGTTGTCTCAACGAGGGCGTAATACGTAAGTGGTGAGCATGCATCATCAGAAAGATAGAGAGCTAATTTGTCTGTCGGATAATCTACTGCCAGTAAGGATAATACAGTGTTCATTGTTATGATACTTGGTTCAAGGATGGGATCCGCTGTGGTGACAAAGACATCAACCGACAGAAACTCTGATTCTTTTACGCTGAAGACGTTTAGTCACGTAAGCAGGAGACATAAAATTATACAGTTGCTTTTTTACGAATGATAAAATAATCAAGAACTAAACATATATGTTTAAAGTTTGAGGTCAACTTTACCTTTTCAAGAGTCGATCGGGATATGTTTTTGTGATGCATTGATTCCACTTGATAAATATGCAAAGAATCCATGTGAAAGTGAACCATGACTCGCACAAAAGCGCAGCCAACCATGGCAAATAGTGGTTTTGGTCTTTGAAGGAAACGACACGATAAACAAGCATGGAGACGAGCAAAGAAAGAATTACGAGCTCTATGGCCCGAGCTATCTTATTGTGATAGACTATTTTTCTTGTAGAGGGAGACGAGTTGAATCTTGAGTGCCTATAGCCATAATGCACCAAAGCAATAAAGAATGGTCTATTACAAGAGTCTGTGTGTTGAAGTTGATGGTAATGAGTTTTTATAAAGGAATTTCAAGGGTCAAAAGGAAGTATCAAAACGTGATCAAAATTCCTACAATATTGAGGAGGGCCACATAAAATGATTGATGTTACATTTTTAATGTATATAATTAAAAAAAATTACTAGTACAATCAAATAGAGTGGGGTTAAGGATTACCAAATGATCTTGATCTGATGGGTATTCTTGAAGTTATATGTGATTAGTTATGAAAAAGCATTTCACATATATGGCCGGATATTGTAATAGTTGATACACGACTTTATATACCATTTACCAGATCCACACTTGTAAACATTTTCTTTTTTATTTTTATTTTTATCTACATTTGTCTTACATGATAAAGTGATATATTATTCCACTAATTTTTTAGTGTTTTTTACATTTATACTTTTCTTAAATAATGAAAATAACAAGCAATCTATTTTATAAAA